>VDFB02122364.1:0-33588 GCA_007258455.2 Sequoia sempervirens | reverse complement strand
TCAATGAAATTAGCAGTGATGGAAAAATACAATTTGCACTATTTTGTCACCTGCAACTGTGCATCATTACATATCCATCCAAGTGGATAGGGCTTAGGATGTGGAGTAGTAGTTAGATTCAATTTCTTAACAACCTCTTCAAAAATCAAGTTGACTTGAGAGCCTGAATCAAATAGTGTATCAATCTTTGTGTGTTTAGTTACCACACGAATGTGGAACAATTCATTCCATTGTTTATCAACTTTAGGAGTGGATACTTGCATTTCTTGTACTTGCATTAAAAATACTTGCATCAGAAGAGAGAATTGTACTTTTCCCTTTACCTTGGATCCTAGCAGCAACAATCTTTGTCTCATCTCCGGAATCAGATCCAAGATTCTGTTGAATGATAGCAGTAGTAGTCTTTTGTTTACCTTTATTGCCTCCAAATCTTTTTGGCCTTGCTTTCAGATGCAATTTGCAGCACCTCGATTCATCATACCCCTCTTTCTTGCAATGCGAGCATGTGGGTTTTTCACCCTCTTTCTTCACCATAGCTATCTTCTTTCCTTTACCTTTATCTTTTTCTTTATCTTTACCCTTAGAATTTCCATCAGACTTAGATGTATTTTTATCAAACTTATCAATGAATGATCCCTTACCTCTAGACTCTAAGTGGGTAGCTTGGACACAAACTTCATCAAGGTTATTGGGATTCAAAACCAAAATTGAATGTCTAAGGTAGGAATGAAGACCTCCTATATACTATAACAAAGTATCCTAGGTGTACAATGGAACATCTAGTGCAATAGCCCTTTTACGAAATTCATGAGTGTACTCCTAAATGGACTGACCTTTCCCTTGCCTAAACATCTACCAATTCATCATTAGCTATTGCATGTAGCCTAAGGGATAGAATTGTTTTTTAAGAGCACTTACAAATTTTGTCTAGGACAAGTTGACTTTACCATGTTGGGAGATTTATGCTCTAGTCCTACTCTCCCACCAAGTTAGAGTTGTACCCCCTAATCGAAGAGTAGCAAGTTGGATCCTATCAGCATCATCTACAAGGTTTTGGACTCTACAATAGACTTCAACTTGCTAAATCCAATCATCTAGTTTTTCAGCATTTAATTCACCACAGTATTTTGGTAAGTCAAATTTTACATCCAACTTAATTTTGGGCTTATGTGCACCCTTAAAAGAATTAAAAGGCATAGAATGAGTAGAAGAAGGAGAAGAAGGAGAAGATGGAGAAGAGGGAGAAGAAGGAGAAGAGGGAGGTGTCTTCGGAGGCTCAGGATCATCTCTTGATTTCTTTCCTTTGCCTGCACGAGCTTCATGTCTCTGCATCTTTTCTTGCCTCTCCTAGAATAAGACTTCGACCATGGCCTTCATGTCAAGAAAAGCCTTTTGAAATTCCTTCTCACCAAGCTCAGAACTTTGTCCATCATCTGGATTTTCCATCTGTGTTCGTGAATAAGCTCTTCTTCTTCCAATCTCTAGATTATACTCTTCAATTTTTCCTTTTCCTTGTTGAAGTTGGGAACGTGTAAGCATTCGAATCTGCAATACTTAGTCAAAACACAGCTCTGATACCAATTTGATCTGATTTAGGATCTAAGACGATTGCTTAAAGAATGCATAACAATTACAATTCCAATCTCCAAATTACTAAAATGAAATCAACACCATAACATAATTAAACTAATGGAATTGAGAAAAAGACAATTTAGGAGACAAGAAAGAGAAAATGCAAACAGCTTGATAACGGAGTTCATCATAAAAATGACGTCTCTGGGTCCCTCTCCAAAGAGTAGACTGATCCGATTGATATCTTCAAAAATTTGGCATTACAATAGCTGGCAAGCTCTTCCCTTCAAGCACGACGGAATTTCAGCATTCTCCCGACGTACAGGAACAACAAATTATCTCCCAAAATGCTTTAAGTCTCCAACACTTGAGGAATTCTCAATTGCCCCTCTAAGCCTCTAATCTCCCCTTTTTATACAAAAAAATTACTCAATTTGGTTAACCAAATGATTTACCAAATCCACCTTATCTCTCCATTTTTACATAAAAATCTTAATAATCTCCTTTACATAGATAAATTAACAATAATATCCCCCTTTAAAAATTGCAAGCCCCTAATTTTATTCTTTCTGGGCATTTGTTGTTACAAAATAAATCTTGATTTATTTTGTTGGGGTGGCAAAAAATTGTTTTAGGAAAAAAATATTGAAAATCTCCTTAATCGTGGGGATTCCACCTTTATGGAAGGCTCCCCACAAAATGTGGGCTACCCCCATGTTAGGTGGCGCCCCCACTTTAGCTGGGTCACCCCCCATAACATGGGTGGCATTCCCACATAATTTGGGTCACCTCACATGTGTGGGTGGCTTCCCACATAAAGTGGGCGCCCCCCTTAATGGGTGGGTTTTATCCCACTTTTTTAGGAGTTTAATTTTATATATATATTTTTTTCATTTATTTTATTTTGATTTTTATATATATTTTTTTTCCAAAATATTTTCCAAATGGAGGATTGAGGAGATGACAAATGTCAAGGGCTGATTGGCTGTGGTGCTGACTGGGCATTGACGTCATCAGGTTGACTCAAATTTTGACCTTCTGTACCTTCATCATATGGACTCCATTTTTCGTGAATTGAATTTCGCCGGAATTGTGATGATGAGCACTACATAATGGTGTTGACTTTGGCTGATTTTGACAACTTTGATTTTTTCCCTTTTTTTGGCCTATTTTTTGAGGGTTGACCATAGGTTTGACCTTGCATATTTTGAGCTTTGGGACTCTAATTGACTCCGTTTGAGTTGCATTGGAGTCAATATTTCACCCTCTTATTGACGATACTGATTCTGAAGATAAAAGATAAACTTCAATTTTTGACAAAGATCCTCCAGATCAGTTTATGTCCATGTTTTGTGACAATATAGTGTATGAGTATGCAAGGCATACCCATAGAGCCTGATGGCTGGACACGTAATTCAAGCTATGCAAGGACACCTTTTCATTTGGCAGCATAGTATCAATGGTTGAATTTGTAGAGAACTACACTTTACAACCACAACGTGAGGTGCAGTCATAGTATTAAAACTCCACACAGGTTTTGATATTTGTGAAAATAACATTCATTCATGCAACTGATAGTACAGAGGACGAAAGGAAGGTATTGAGGGAGTATCACTTATATTAGTGATGATTGCACACATTCTCCAGAGTTTGTGCAAGGTTGCTTCCATATGTTCTACAATAATTTGGCTTAGAGAGGCATAAGATATGGTCAACATATAATATGGTCAGATAATTGTGCAACACAGTTCAAGAACTTGCCCATGTTCTACAAGTTGAGCAGGATACATGTCATTAAAGGTGTACAACATATGTGGAACTTTTGTGAGGTCAGGCATGGAAAGGGGGAGCATGATGGTGCATGAGCATGCATGAAAAGAAAATTAGCATAAGAAGAGTTAAAGTATAAAGACAGTACAAAGTTGACAGATGCAAGATCAATTATCGAGTATTGTAATGCTTTGATGGGTCTAGGTAATGAAGGTACGTCTTTAGTTCGTACATATTTTTGGTTGATGGATGATACTAACATTGTTCCATATGAGGATTGTTGTACACTAATAGGATCAAGTTAGCTACACTCTTTCCTTAGCTCAAATGCAGGTTCCTAGTGTATTCATACATGGAAGATGGCATTTTTTTGTTCTTCATGTACAATACAAGCCTAGAATGATTGTGAGTTAGGGGAGCAGGTTGAATTTAAATAGTTGACACATTATCTCAACCCACTTCACACGTATTGCCCTCCGACAACATTGGAACTAACACAAATGGAATCATCGGTCAACTTTGACCATGTATCAGATTTAGTTCAACTAGGTAATATATTTGCTTGCTTAGTTTTTGAAATTCCATATTGTTAAATTACTTTGTAGTGTATTCATAATGTTGACTAATTTTGAGAGATTTGTTGCACATATCAATGCAGGGAAAGTTTATGCAGTTATTGTAAATGAAAACAACAAAGAGGGAATAGACTATTACTTGTGTCATGTTGAGGCCAAAAAGAAATTGGAGGCCCCAGTTATAGATTGAGAAAACATTGAATACCCTACAGGCTCGATTATTGTTACTAGAATGTGGCTTAGAAGGTACCCACATAAGAGTGTTAAACATTGGTTGTTTTAGGGCTTTGAAACACATCGTAAGATTCTTCACTACTCGAACCTTGTCATGGAATCCAATGTTCGTTTGACCAAATATGGGGTTAGACCTTTGAACAAGGTCTTGTGGAAGGTTTGTGAGTCTGACAACAAAGCAATACTAGACACAATAAAGAGCAGAGTAGACTCAGATGGTTCATTGGATTAATTTTTAAGTATGCATGCATCAGTTCTTATTAATTTATACTTGTATGTGCATTAATTTTTTTGATGGAAATGCTATCATCTTATTTTACTTTTCCTATTTGTAAGTAACCTACTACAAATTGATTGGTGTCCCCTTGCAGAAAATATAGATTTATGAGCCATCAAAGAGAATGTCAGCTAGAAAAGCAATGCAACATCCTTATTTTGATGATCTTGATAAATCTCAATCATGATTTTAAGCTATTGCAAAAATGTGTTCAAAGCTTGGTGAGGGAATTTTATGTTATTCATTTGAAGTTAACCTTATCATGAGAAGCGTGATGTAACATTATAAGAGAATCTCAAATTTCAACTTCTACTCTATTCATGAGAGGTGTTGTGTGCAATAGGTATCTTGAACTCTCATGGAAGCGTTGGTATGTGCGGTGATCATCGCAAAACAAAATCTTTAAGGGCAAAAATTTAGAAAATTAGTGTTGGGGCAACTCGGATCGAAATATTGGAAATAAGTTATCTATATTATTTGGAAAAATATGTAAGAATAGAATTTGTAGAAATTGAATTTAGTTTCTAAATACTAGGTTTATTTAAAAAATAAATAAAATCTATTTGGTGAAAATTGAAATTTCAATGCAAAAGAGGTACTTTTAAATTTCTCAGTGGAAAAATAAGAAGTAGGTAACTGGTTGACCAATCTCTAACCATAATAGTAAAATGATAATATTTTTTTGTAAGATTTTTATATATAAGTAGAGGACTCATGTTCGGATGTGATGCCATTTTTTGTAATTTTTTCCGCAAATAATTAATTATGAATTTTTATTACAACCCTCGAAAAATATAAAACCCTACCTGCCCTAATAACCTTAAATTAATAAAAATTCATGAAATTTTAATATTTCTTTTTTAATCCTATAGTAGCGGTGCTATGAAATGACACATGTTGATTCAAAAATATGATACCGCTTTTGAAAGTTATAGATGTTTAACCTACCCTTATCGATCGACTTTATTCTAATTCTTATAGAAAATCAATAATAATTATTTATTAAATTCAAATTAAATCATAATTTATATTTTTGGAAAGCTGAGAATCTCCTCTAAAAACCCTTTTTGTTTCATTAATTTTGGGTGAAAAAAAGTCGTCAGCCACATACCCCCATAATATTGCCACTTTTTGGCGCACCATGATCCTGCACATACCCATGTATAACTAGGAGTGACTAAGTTGAGATACTGGCATGCCTATCTGTAAGTGCCTTCCATCTATTTTCATTTCATTTCAATTTTGGATGCTCTTTCTTTTTCTCTTTTACTTTGTGTATTTGTAAGTAAACTACTAAAAAATGATTGGTCTCTTGTTGTAGAAAATGTTGATTTATGAGTCATCAAAGAGAATCTCAGCCAAAAAAGAAATGCAACATCCTTATTTTGATGATATTAAAAAATCTCAATTCTGATTTGAAGCCATTATAAGAGATCGTGTGAAGCTTAGCGAGGAAATGTCAAGTTACTCAATTGAAGTTAACCTCATAATGAGCACCTATGATGTTGACATTTAAATAGAATCTCGAATGTATGAGTGACATTGTACAAGATCCATGAGAATGAAGTTCCTAAGGCATTGTAATGAGATTTACTCAAATATTGTAATTTTGGAGTTCATGTTTGGTGCAGTAGCACCTTGTTCTATAAATTCCTTCAATAGGAAAATTTGCAAAATTTGAATTTTGAAATGTAGACAATGTGAAAAATGTCATGCAAAGGTCATATGTAATGTATTCAAAGTCTCAAAGAGGTCATTAGGTGATTAGAGAAGTGATATTGCACAAAAGATGTCATTTGGTGTAAAAATGCAAAACTTGCATTAGTTGCACAATTGCAAACTTAGTAAATAAAGGAAGATGTTTTTTGTATTTGCAGCATTTTTCCTTTTTTTTTTCAAGCTTGTGTGGATTGTAGAGCACCTTATACTTTGATTGTTGATTAGTTTTTAAATGTAAAAATTGAATTTTGAAATGTAAAATGTATGTAAAAGGTCATGTGATATAGTAAATATGATGGTTTGGGGATTGATGCAATAGGGGGAGGCCTGCAACATACAAAGTCACAATTTCAATATGCAAACACAACTGTCAGGCCATAAACTCCTCACAATTTCACCATTTCTTCAAAATCACTCTTTTCCCTTGTGGCATTGGGAATGAACTCAATAGGGTAACTTATCTCAATGACACCTCATTATTCCATGACATGAACCTCTTCAAGGACCCATTTGAACAAACTTTGACATACTCAAAATCCACCTATGATCACTTCAGACTAGAGCACTCAAATTTAACCTTTTCACCTTTTTAGGCTTCTAATTTGCCTCTTTTTCCAAAGAAACTATACTTGAAACTTATCCAAACCATAAAAAACCTTGGGGTAGCAATTTAAATGTGTCAAAACCTCCAAAACCATAATCAAACTTCTTGTGAAATTTTCGCACACACGCCCCACCGAAGGCGGGGACCCTCTTTTTTCTTTTGCATCTTTGCCTCTTGGCTTGGTCAAATTTTGGTTTTGCTCTTCTTGGGAGGTTATTTTGGGATTAAGTCTAGATTGGGTTTGATGAGGACAATATTTTGAGGCTCTTAGGAAATTCGCCTATCTTGGAATTTGAAAATGGGTATTTTGAAGTGAATTTTCAATGTTATATGTAAATCTTTTTTATGCTCGTGGATAAAGGACAAAAAATTAGGTTGGGTTTTTTTTTGAACATTTTGAAAATTCCTTCTAGAAAAAAAGTTATGGAGTTTAGGCGTTTTTGACCTTGTCCAAAAATGGTGGATGTCCGTCCCTGATGGAAATCCCCAAAATTTCCATTTTTGGAAATTTCCAAGATCCCCTCAAAATCCTAAAATTTCAAAAAATGAAAAGTTTCCTTTTTGCACCCATGGATAGAGGACGAAAAACTAGGTAGGGTTGCTTTTTGAATTTTTTGAAAATTCCTTCTAGAAAAAAAGTTATGAGGTTTAGGAGATTTTGACCTTGCAAGGAATTCGAGTATTTCCTCCCTATGCAGAAATCCCTAATTTTTGTCAGCCTCTTGATTTTCCATAATTTTTGCATTTCAGAGATTTTAGCATCCCACGAAATTCCCTCACCTTTGGAAATCTCTGAAATTTCCATCGTCCTATCATTTTCCTGAGAATGCATATGAAATCATCGCTAATTTCCATCCCTGATGGAAATCCCCGAATTTCCTCCATGGCCTAATTTCCGTGAAGGGCTCAAAATCCTAAAATTTCCATTTTTGGAAATTTCCAGAACCTCCTCAAAATCCCAAAATTTTCCAAAAATGAAATATTTTTCCTGAAGTGAAGATTTTTCTCGAAATGCAATTTTTTCTTGAAATTTTAAAATATTCCCAAAAAATGAAATTCTTGAGATGATTTTCTTTTTGAAAATGGAAAGTTTTCATTAAAAAATGTATATTTTTTTTAAAAAGGCCAAAATTTTATTAAAGTTTAATTTGAATTGGATTTTTAACATGTGAGCTACTAATGATGATATCTATTTTTTAGGGTTAAATAAATATTAAAAGGGGGACTTGCATATGGGTTGGTGCCAAAAGGGAAATTTAGAAGAGTTCAATTCAAATATTAAAAGTGGGGCCTGCCTAAGAATCTGTGCCCAAACTATCTGTAGCTAGAAGAAGTTTTTGGAAGATATTAGAAGTTTATTTCATCATCCAATCATAATTTTCATTAATGACAAGCTGGCATAATATTGTTTTCCCATTGTTCCATGATGTAACTACTTTTATGCAATTGGATGATGATGTACAATGAGCTCACAACTTAAATGTAACAGCTTGATGCTTCTAGAAGTACAATTCCAACCATTGGATGAATTAAATCATGTCCATTGGTTCAAAATGTAATTTTCTATATAAGGTCAGTGCCTTCTCATTTCTAGAGGTTAGACTAGGTTAGAATGGTTGATTAGAAGCTTTAAAAGCCATAATTGGCTAAGTTAGAGAAGTCAGTAGCAGGAGGAGAGAAGAGAGACTGGAAATTGTTATATAATGCTGGAGAAGTTAATGCAATTGGATTGTTGATTTGGAAAGCTTTGTGTTACACTTTTATAGTTTATGGTTTTTTGTTCTCGATTCTCAAATGTTAGATGTTAGATTTTAGTTCTTTTACAATGATGCTGAAATGTTAATGATATTGATTGATCTTTGGTCCATACTTTTAGCAATTTGTTGTGTAAAGTTATTTTGAGCCATATTTTTTGCTAAGTTCAACTGTGGATGCTTGTTTACATTGCACCAGTTATTGGGTATGTGGATGAATATTCATAGTCTAAAAATCTTCAATTTCCTTAGAAGATTGCACCATTTCTGTAGAGTTGTGGGCTTGTCCTTGATCAAGCAGAGATTGGTTTTATTGGAGATCTGTCTGTTTGCAACATTCATCATTATTATGACTGATCTTAGGAGTTAGTTTAGAATATAATCTCTCTCAACCTTTTCTCTTTTGCTATTTTTTTGAATCTAGGTTAGTTTTAGGATTGAAAGCATCACCATATTGTTACATTTGATGAGAGTACACTTCCAACATTGTTCATTTGTAAAGCCCCTTGTGATTACCAATATTTATTTATCACTGAGTTGTTTTTGCATTGTCAAGATCTGACATTAGAGACCTTGGGGTTATCTCTTGAGGCTTGCTAATAGAGATCTACCTTTCAAGAGAGATAGGATAATTGTATCTTGTCTTATTTGTTGTGCAGAAAACACCATCAACAAGACCTTTGGCATACCACCGTACAAAGGGTAATCCATAAAACCCTTCTTTTTAGCCAAAACCCTAGGGGTTTATTGAAAAATTCACTTCCCAATCTACCCAAAACACAAAACATCTTCACAAGTTTGAATTGGTCTGCACAAGCTTAATTAAACATGAAATAATGTTTCCTTCTCACAAAACTCACTTTGGCCCACCAAAACCTCCACTTTTCATGAGGAAAACTCATATTTTTACATTAAGGCATCACACCCAAAGCAATATTAGACCTTCCCTTCACAAAAAAGCTTGAAACCACCTATTACCAACTAAAACAATCCCATTCCACCAATCAAAGTAGTCACAAGGGGTGGAATGGGAAAAATTTACATTTATGTGACTTTGAACACCCCACAAATAGGGTTAACAAGGCATATTAAGAAAATATAAGATAAAGCTTCACAAATTTAAAATAAGACTCTCAAAACTTCTATAAATGAAATTTAACACATGCTATAAGATATTTCCATAGTTTACAAGTCAAAACACCCCTGTACGAGATCATACAAGTCTACAAAGAATGAAAAATATAGAAAGTCTAATAAAAAGCAATGTTAATCAGCTTTTATTGCTTCAAATCTTCAATATCCCCCTCTCATCGAGTCTTTACAATATATTTGTAATGTTTCTACTTCAAACTAAACTTTCCCAATGGATCTAACAACCTTTTGAACTCCTTAACTGTCTAATCCCTTAAAAGTTCAAAGTGTGAAATGGCTGCAAACTTCAGCATGTTGTTACTTGGATACCGTGATGCTTAAAAAATTCTTGTCTGATCCCATAGGATTGCATTGGGAACCTATACAAAGACCTCTCTCGGTTTTGGCTATCTCAAAGTGGTTTTCCCATGGCGGTGGATTTTCACTTGATAGAAAAAGTGTCAAATGCAAGCAGTGCAAAGTTGCAAGGTGGTGCAACTTTCTTTCTGCACCTCGTGTGACCAAATAGACTATTCCAATGTGTCAGAATAGGTCTTTTTATGCTATGCACAGTCCTCTTTTGCACCCAAACACACAGAATTTCTCTGAGCTATGTTCAACTCGATCGATTCCTTAAGAATCCAAAGTACAAAATGGCTGAAAACATCAACATGTTGTTACTCAAATACCATGATGCTTAGAAACTTCTTGGCTAATATTATAAGATCATGTTGGGCCCCTCTACAAAAACCTCTCTCAATTTTGGCTATCTCGGAGTGGTTTTCCTGTGGCAGTGGATTTTCACTTGATGGAAAAAGTGTCAAATGCAAGCAGTGCAAAGTTGTAAAGTGGTGCAACTTTCGTTCTGCAACTCATGTGACCAAACAGACTGTTCCAACGCATACAAATAGGTATTTTTATGCTAAGCATGGTCCTCTTTCACACCCAAACATGTGGAATCACTCTGAGCTACGTTTAACCAGATCGATCCCTTAATAGTCCAAAGTGCAAAATGGCTACAAACTTCAGCATGTTGTTACTTAGATACCATGACACATAGAAACTTATTGTCTAATCCTATAGGATTTTGTTAGGCCCCTCTACAAAAACCTCTCTCATTTTTGGCTATCTCAAAGTTTTTTTCCCATGGCAGCGGATTTCCACTTTATGGAAAAAGTGGCAAATGCAAGCAGTGCAAAGTTGCAAAGTGGTGCAACTTTCATTCTGCAACTCATGTGACCAAATGGACTATTGCAATACATTTGAATAGGTATTTTTATGCTAGGAATGGTCCTCTTTCACACCCAAACATGTGGAATTGCTTTGAGCTATGTTCAACCAAACCAATCCCTTAAGGGTCCAAAATGCAAAAGGGAAGCAAACTTCAGCATGTTGTTACTTGGATACCATGATGCTTAGAAACTTCTCATTTGATCCTAGAGGATTTTTTTGGGGCCTTCTACAAAAACCTCTCTCGGTTTTGGCTATCTCTGAGTGGTTTTCCCATGGTGGTGGATTTTCAGTTGATGAAAAAAGTGTGAAATGCAAGCAGTGCAAAGTTGCAAAGTGGTGCAACTTTTTTTCTACAACTTGTGTGACCAAACAGACTGTTCCAACGCATCTGAATAGGTATTTTTACACTAGGACCATGGCATGGTCCTCTTTTTCATCCAAACATGCGGAATCGCTTTGATCTACATTCAACCGCATCAATCCCTTAAGGGTCTGAAGTGAAAAAGGGAACAAACTTTGACAAGATTTTACTCGAAAACCGTGATGCTTACGAACTCTCCGTCTGAGCCTACAAGATCACATTGGACCCCTCTACAATAACCAGTCTTAGTTTTTGTTATCTCAGAGTCATTTTCCTGGGGTACATCCAATTTTCACTTGATGGAAAAAGTGTCAAATTGAAGCAACGTAAAGTTGCAAAGTGGTGCAAGTTTCATTTTGCATTTCGTGTGACCAAACTAACTACTCCAACATGTCCCAATAGGTAGGTTTATGCTAGGAATGGTCATGTTTCACACCCAAACATGCATAATTGATCTGAACTATGTTCAACCGGCTTGATCCCTTATGATGGCATGCAAAACAATGGAAAAGAGAAACATACACACGACAGTTGAGAAGTTTGAGTATTCCACACAAAAAGCATATGATCATTGGTACAAAGCACCTTGTTCCTCCATTTGATGAAGAAGGTCTAGTTCAGTGGTTTTAGTCATTATAATGTCAAATAGGGCCATCATAGGCCATTTTGCAATCTTTCTTTTAGTTTTGAGTTAGTGTGGGCTCATTTGAGTCAATTATGTAAGTACAAATAAGAAAATAGCATTGGTAAAGGCATTGGAAGAGATTACTAGCATTGTCCCTATTCAAAATTTAGAATTTAGGCCTTAAAAGCAAGGCTAGACGAGGTGAAAAGATGAAATTTTTTGAGAATAAGTTAGAATTGGTTGGAAATAGGGTGAGGTTGTGGAGTTTGATGTGTTCAAATGGTCTATAAGGACAAGGGTGGTCAAAAGTATGTTATGGAAAGATGTCCTAATTGGGAAAAGAGGGGTTTTGAATGAAAAGGAGAGGTTTGTAGGAGTAAAAGTGGGTAAAGTCAAGGGGAAACATAATTTGGTAAATGTTTCCCAATGGCGTTTTCCAATTGGAGGAGTGATTGAGAGTGTTTTTCTTTGTTAAATATACCTATTCAGGGGTCTAGGATAATGTTGAGTCCATTTCTTATTTGTATTATAAATTATAACTTGCTTTCTCCTAAATCCATTTCGTATACAGGAAGTAATATTACAAAAAGTTGACATTTAAATCTTTCGATGTGTTTATATGGTGATGCATCAAGAATATAATAGTTCATTTTGCACTATCAGGATTATGTTGTGAAAATGTTTAAAGACTATTGAAGATAAATGTTTGTATGATAATGTGTCAAGAAGTTAACTACTTCATCTATTTTGAATATTGTGTTTTGCAAGTGTTGTGAATATTATGTATCCTTTGCTTAATTGAGTTGTTCCAATTAAAGGATTAAATATATTGGAATATTTTTATGAATCATTTCATGGAATACCAATTGAAAACATTTTTTTTTTGTTTTTAGATAAAGTTGTTTAGTATCAATCAATTAATATTCAAGACAATCCATGAAAGACAACTATGATCAATGTTAGGGCTAACCAATTAATAAGTATACATGTGAATAAGTCAAGTATGTACATGTGAATAAGGGAAGCACAAGTACTCAAAAACATGTAAGCCTTGAAGTATACACATGAATACATAGTATACAAAAATTAATACAAAGTATATGCACGAATACAAGGTATATGCATGAAAACACATAAGTTGCAAAGTATACATTGGAACAAACATAAGTTGTAAAGTATACACTTGAATACACATAACTCATATCTATTAAACCATCAATTTAGGATGCAAATATGGACACCATCAATAAAAAAGATTTGTATGAACCAAATTTCCATGCAGGCATACATCAATATATGTCGATATAAGTATGAAATATAGGTACAAAATAGCCATATAGACTTATGAGAATGACATATAGGAATACAATGTCAAATATATCCAATACAAAATATGTACAAAACTACCATGTAGGAATACAACAAAGGGCTCTAGAATCAAAAGTCATTGCTCTCCATTCTCTGGAAATAAATCCTTTCCCTTTACTTTTCGATCGAATGGTGATAGGTTTATCACTCATTTGTGCTATGCTCAAGGAGTGCTCCTACTGCTCCTCCTAGCGTTTAGTTCATGGTGAAGTTTTAACTATTACAATAAGGAGTAAAGACATTAATATATAGAAATTACATTATAAAAAATGATATATTTAACAAAATAATGACTTACCACCATCTCATGATCTCTCTACATGAGGGAAATATTCACACGTCCATGCTCAGGCATGCTCAAGCCCTATATAAACCATCCAAATAGAAATTAAGCTGCGAATCAATAATGGTTTGATTTTTCACTAACTAACATCTATAACAATGAATGTGAATTGAAATTTACTAATTTTCCTCATACCTCCCCTGTCAGAGCCATCAAGGATTATATCACAGTTGAAACACTGATCTCCATTTCCCCCATCACATTTGGAGGTGTTTTGGCTTGCAACAACTAAAATTAAAACAACAAATTATTCAATCACAAAAACTACAATACCGATCGACGTCATGACTTATAATGTATGAGATAATGAACAAAATTTGGACTACTTATTAAACTATATATTTCTGATTCTCATTCTTACTATTTTCTCTATCTATATGTTGTTCGAAAGGATGTGTTTTTAGGCTTTTACCCATAGCATCAAGTCAATGAATCATTTGATCAAATGCTTTTGTAGAAACGTATGATAACTATGGTGGCATAGAGAAGGTAGTGAACAGTTTGAAAAAATGTCTCAAAGAAATGGGGTCTTGTGGTGATGGAATGCCATTACAAACAAATGCATGTCATGAAATTCCATCACCATAAGACTCATTTCTTTTAGGAATTTTCTCAAAAATTTCATTTCCTTCTCTATGGTATTATTGCTTACTATTATGTTGTGATAGATATTTTTCCAAGCATCCATAGTTTGTTGGAAAGCACCTATTTTAGGCTTTTAGCCATAGTTGCAAGGAAGTGAGTAGTTTGATAAAATTATTTGGTACACATGTATGGAAAATGTGGTATCATAGAAAAGGTGGCGAGTTTGAAGAAATGCCTCGAAGAAATGTGGTCTCATGGTGAAGTAATTGCATCAAGCTGCTTATGTTGAATTTCTAAACAACTATATTGTAGTTGAAATTTTGTCATCTATCAACATCTAGTTATTAGTTATGGAATGTGAAGTAATGCTTTGAGTTTGAATGATGTGCAATGCAATGTAATCAATGATATGAATATAAACTGCACAAATCTATTAAGTACAATTCATTAGTTAAAATCTTTATTCTATTACCCATGTGTAGGTTTGAGTAAATCCACTGGCACTAGGAGGCGTTCCTTGGAAACCTCCAATATTAGTCTGTTCAACATCCAAAATCACATATTAAAATACCATTCATTAAACAATGCTATTAACATGTAATAAATTTATAATTGTTTACTAGTTACATACCCCACTGATAGGTGTACTACAAAAATAATTAGGTGGAGGACCGATGTTTCTAGTCTCAACACTATGACACTGCAATTTTA
Organism: Sequoia sempervirens; assembly: GCA_007258455.2. Lineage (NCBI taxonomy): Eukaryota > Viridiplantae > Streptophyta > Pinopsida > Cupressales > Cupressaceae > Sequoia > Sequoia sempervirens. The sequence continues at coordinate 18,726 of VDFB02122364.1, read as the reverse complement.
TTAAAATCATAAAATTAAATTAGTTAATCTTGCATTTCAAAATTGAAATTTAATAAATTAAATTCAATGAACATGCTAACTTTTACCTGACTATCAATGCCATATGCCTCATGCAAAATGTTAGTTGCCCTCTCCATCTCCATAGCTGCAAACAGATTTTGCATAGCAGCATCTTGAGTTTCGGTGGGGTCATATGAAAAAAGTCACCCCACAAGATTGACACACATGGCTTCAAAGGCCACCACTCGAAGGCTCCCCTAGATGGTGTTGTAGAATAGGGCTAGTATGATGGATGACACTTTGGTTCAAAGTATTGATCACCTACAATGTCTCTATGTCAACACTCTCCTTCGCGATGAAAGACATAACAACATGCTCACGAGGTGGCCTAGGGAGAGCTCATCTCCCTTGTCACGTAGGATCCAACTTTGCATCGGGTCTATCTTGAGCCAACTCCCCACCTCTCCCCTAGAAGTCCCTCATATCAAAATAATTTGGGTTTTTTTTCAATATGAACTCATTGTATAGTTTCCCAAGGAAATACTGCTGACTTCAAAACTATTTCATGGTGGGTAATAAAATACCATGTACCACCTATTATAAAAATAGTTCCTAATCTATTGGTGGTGGAACCAATGAATAGGAAATCTCTCACTAATACATTTGACTTCAAAATATGACAAAACTGTCTAACGAAATATGTATAATTCGATGTTCGTCGGGTGCTTGTAAAATTTGATGTGTAATTTCCAATTTTTTGAAAGTTTATCCCTGACATTCGTCGAAATTTCAATGAACCTGGGGTTCATTGAAATGTCGGCTATTATTTTTGTCGAATTTTTGACAAACATGAAAAATTAAAAAAATCAAATTGTGGCCGACATAAAGAAAAGTGAGTTCGCGCCTAATTTATTGCGACAGTGCTTTGCTCTACTTGAGATATTTTGTGGAGAAATAAGGATTATTTTCTTGGGAAAAATCAGAAAAAAATCAAGAAAATATCACCAGGTTGAGAGTAGTCATTATCTTTTTGCAGAATTCAGTTGTGAAGTCAGATTTGTAGTTCCAGGTTTGAAAATCATATTTTAAAGCAACATCTCATCAGATTTCATTTTTAGAGGTTAAGGGTTTTGAGAATTTCATGTCCAAATTTTATTGTGTGGAATCACCATAAGATCACAACCAAGGAACAAATTCTTGTAACTGTAATTATGTGATCCATAACTGTATTGGTCATGTGGCACAATTGTGCTATAACAAATACATGATGCATTCATGTGTGAGCCAAGTTTAATGTGGCTAAGTTGTGATAGAAATGGAGGCACTCATATAATGTAGTTAATTCAGGTTGTATAATGTAGGTGTCAATCATCATTGGGTGCATTCAGGTTGTCTTAAGTTTAACAGGTTAGGATGTAATTATAGCATGATCAAAGAGTGATTACCTCTTGCTGCAATAAAGAGCCTATAACTCTGGTTGATATGCAGAGTGGTTGTGTTATATCAATTATGTAGTGCATTCAAGCACAACCCATGTTTAATGGGCTATTCTAGAGAGTGATCAAGATTTTCTAAACCTTATGAATGTTACTTGACATATATTTGCATAATCTCAAATTCCTTGAGAGGATTTTGAAGTATCAATGTATCCTATATAGGGTTTAGAATGATTTCTTTTAATTAAAAAATAAATAAATGATGTATTTCCCTATAATTAGATAATGTGGAGATCTCCTAAATCTTCCCTAGCACACTATCCTCTTTGGCACTGTATTCATTACTCTAGCTACTAGATTTTTGCATGTGACATCTTTAATATCTTCATGACCGTGGCTTTTAAATAGATCTCAGTCTTTTCTTTAATCATTTTCATGGTAACCCTTGAGTTCTATAATCCACCTTCAATCTCTTCTAAGAATGCTTTCTTAAGATAGACTACATAGTATGCATATAAAGCAAGTCCTTCATACCTGCCATTGTTCCAAACCACCACTCATTGCCTTGCTTAAAATGTTGCCTCCATAAGCACAATAGCATGTTTTAAAATCATGGTTGCCAGTGATTGACCATTAAGGTCACCACTTTCATCATGAAGATACAATGAGATTTTTGTCTTCAAACTCAAGGCATTATGGAAGATAACATTGTGAATTGTTTGTTGTGTACGATTCAATTTTCTTGCACATTTACTGCTTTGCTAACTTCCTTTAAGATTGGGTATTGCACCCTCAGCTGCAATCTCAAACAACTCACTCACTATCACTTGAATATTCCTTTCATGAGCATCCTTCTATAAAATCAAACTATGCCCTATAGACTGCCTACTTACTACAGGGGACTCATTGTTTCATGGTATTGTAGTTCTTAAGATCCTTCAACCTTATTGACACTACTTCATAGTCCACAAGGTATTATTCAATATTTTCCCATCTTTGGTGAGTCTCAAAACACTGCTCAAACATGCAATCCACTACCTCCATTATACAATATTAATGGCTAAGAAGAAACATTGAACCTATGATTAACACTGTTACTTCATTTGGACAATCATTCCTTGATTGCATTTGCCTTGTCTAAGACTACCAAAAGCATTTGAAAAACCCTTAAGGTCAGCAAGGGGGTAAGGAAACTCACTGTTAAAATCTCCACTTTACTATGCAAGGTTTGAGCTTTATTATCTTGTCACTGCTTAGTCTATTTTTGACTGTCACATCTCAAGTGACTGTCAGTCTTCTTACCGTAGATTGCATTTACAAATGTCAGTAAGCTACATAGTGTTCTTGTTATTGGCTACAATCTTTAGATTGCAAGATTTTGTTATTACCTACAATGTCCCAATCTTTCTGGTATTGCAACCTCACTAATCCACTATAGTTATTGTTTATGTTTCTATGGAGGCCTATGGTTTGTACCCTAATCATGCTCTTACCAATACTTCTATTTTTTTTTTATTAGGGCTCTCTCAATGTTGAGGGCCCTAGGGATAAGCTCATCATAAGAAGTGACACATTGCATCTTTAACTAAAAGGATAAATCCGTATTGACATTAGCAATGATGATTCTGACTCGTTGCTTCTTAGGAATGGGTCACTTGCTCTTACTAGCTTGCTACCTCCATTATTGTAAGAATTTTGTGATCAAGTTCAATATTCTGATTTTAGGAGTCTTAAGGGTTGGAAATCATAGTAAAATCAGAATTTAATAAGTTTTCGAATTAGCATTGTAAAATATTTTTTTGGGGTCATTAACTTCATACTATCTTCTCTTTTGTAGGGGTGGTTGCATGCAAAAAAAAATTGGTGTAAAATATCAAAATTATTAGATTATGTTACCTGTCTATGAATAAAAATTATTGGAGTATGAGTTTGATATTTTTTGAAGATCTAAATAGTCAAGATTGGTCAATAAAAATCATGTCAGATAATATTAGTGCAGAACAAAATGAAGACACACTTGATAGATTGTGGGTTAGATTGAAAAGAAAGGGTGATGGGAAATGTTATTGTCCTTGCAATAATTGCAAGGGCTTAAAGACGAGATGAATTTTAATCACAACAGCTGAGAAACATTGTAAGCAGCATGGTCACGTTGAAGGGGGGCATGATTATCGTCTATTGGTAAGTTTTTCATTATATGTGTTTATATTGATTGAATTTGTAAATGTTTATATTGTTTTAACATTTTATATATATACATAATCACTTGAACATGATCATGGTTTATTTATGTCTCTCATTATTATAAAGGTGGGGCACCCTAGGGCAGATGATATGGATTATCATGGCCTAGAGAATGTGGTTTTGCAAGCAGATGAACATGGAGCTCTGAATATCAAAGATGAAGTTAATGATACTATGGAAGAAGATGATCATGTGCTAGAAAACATAGTTGAAGATGATGGTACGAATACATTGATCCATGCCACATTTAGTGGCAAAGCTGATCGTGATGATCAAGATGAATTTGATGATGTTCATGATTTACCTGTACTTGACAAGGCATATGAGCCCCTTTATTAAGGCTCTAGAACAACTCTTCTCTCTGCTGTATTGTTGTTGTTGAACTTGAAGGTTATGAATGGTTTATCAAACATAGCAATCTCACAGATGTTAAGGTATGTCATATATGTCATTTTTTTTCATCTATTTTAATTGTTGTTAGTTCATCACTAGTAAATAAAGGATGAAATATGTACCATTAATATTCTTTATATGAACAAATTATTTTTTGTTGTAGATTGATTGGTGAATTTTGTTACCACCATCAAATATTTTACCTCGCTCATACTGAGATTTATCTGGCATTATGAAAGATATAGGAATGGAGTATCAAGCAATAGATGCATGTTCTAATGATCATATTATATATCATAAGAAAAAATGAATTTACAACAGAATGCCCAAAATGTCATATTAGTAGATATCGAATAGACCAACTAACAAAAAGGTGCCTTGCAAGGTTCTTAGTTATATTCCCATTATTCCACATATGCAATGATTATTTAGGTGTGAAAGCTTAGCTGCAATTGATGGATTACCATGCATGGAATAGAAGTGATGATGACATTTCTAATGCTTGCAAATGGTTCTCAGATTTTCTAGGGGACATGGAGGGAAAAATGGCCACACTTTAAAGAATAACCTCATAATCTCAAGCTTTCATTGGAAGTGGATGGTGTCAATCCATTTGGAGAGCTAAGATCTATTTACTCAGTGTGACCTATTTTTGTTATCAACAATAACATTCCTCCATGGATGTCAATAAGGAGGGAGCACATAATGTTGTCAATGATTGTTCCAGGTATTTGTTTACATCAATTTTCTTTAACGTAGTAGCATCTCATTTGTCTTATTTTTTCCATAATGACTTATATTTTTTCATTTAATAGTCATGTACAATAATTTATATATATTGCAGTAAAATGGTTATAATAATTATGTAATGTTTATGTTCATTCAACTAGGTAAGTACCAAGTTAAAGATATGAATGTATATATCGAGCCTCTTATCGATGAGTTACTAAAGTTATGGAATGGCGCCACTATGTATGACGTCTCTAGACCAATAGGACAAATACAATTTCAATTCCATGCAATGCTTGTATGGACAATTCATGATGCCCTAGGGCTAACACATATTATTTTTGTGGTATGTTATAACGCTCGACCCAAGACTTTAAACAATATTTAATCGGATGAAGCAGATATCATGAATTTTTAAAATAATTCATTCATTATATATAATTATAAAAATTGACATATTTAATCCAATTATATATCATCTTGCAGGTCTTCAAACAAAGGGAAAATTTGCATGTCCAATTTGTGGTCCAAAGATGAAATCTTGTTGTTCAACAAGTTTAGGAAAGCAGGTGTTTGATGAGTATAGGCACTTCCTGCATAGAAATCATAAGTATCGAACTACTGAAAAATATCTTTTCAATGGAAAAGAGGAGACTATATCAAAACCATGAAGAATGTCACCTCACCTATGGAAGTTGAAATATAATAGAATTAATTGTCAAGGTTATACATCGGATCAAATTGTTTATCTATCATATATGATATGTTTTGAATTTATATTTTTATATTGTGTTGTGTTTACTCATGTTTTAATTGACAATGATTGTTGTTGTTAATTTGTTAAACTTATATGCTTCATGAAGGTCATCAAGGCATTAATGGCTGGCTTCCACAGGGACTGAAAAGCTATCCGCATAATTTAGTAGGTTGCCCTACTATGAGCAGCGCTACAAATTGCATTTGTTTTGATACAATGGCTATCGGAGCGAATATAACAGTAAACGCTATGGAAAAATAATATTGGATGGAAGGCATAAACAAAGAAAAAATTGTCAAAATTTGTAGTGACATTCCGTGAAGCCAATATGCAATGAAAAACGTCATTCAATTAAATAGCGATGGAGTCCAAATTAATATAAGTGCCCTTCCTTGGTAATTAACAGAGCAGCAAAGCAATGCTATAAAAGAAGTCATACAAAAAATTCGATTTCCCACAGGATTTGCTGCGAACATAAACAATATAATAACAAAGAAAGGTGAATTTGTGTCAGGGATGAAAATGCATGATTGGAATACCTTCATTAAGGTAATTATTTTGGTATATTATATACACTTGTATAATGCATGTACTTTTCAATCAGGTTTACTACTTTGAAAAATAATGAAAAAGATCATTTTATAATTGCTTTCTGTAGGACGTTTCTAACCTCTATCTCTCCCATAAATAACTTTGACAACAATGTCAAAGCAAGTTATATATGATCTTGGAAAATACATGAGGTAAGTAGCTAGATTTGTCTCAATTCGCCATATATCTTATAATTCGCCATTTATTTTTTAATTTGTTATGTGTAATATATTGTATATTTTTGTTAAATATCGCTAATATATTTGTGCCCTGAATCACTTGTAGATGGCTATCATCTAAAGAAATCCATAAAGAAGATATAAATTATTGGAAGAGAAAAATTCCTTGTCTAATGTGTGAAATGCAAAAGTGTCTACCTTCAACATTTTTCAATACACAAGAACACTACCTCATACACCAAGTTGAGGAGATTGAATTGTGTGGACCTGTACACACAAGGTCAATGTGGATGGTTGAAAGACACTTGAAATTTTTTAAGGCTTTGGTTAGACAAAGAGCACATCCTGAGGGTTCTATGGTGGAGGGATATATGGTATACCAGACCATGGTGTACATTAGTGAATATCTTCCTAAGTTTGCAACAAAGATCCATTTAGATCACATTTGGGATCCCAACTCCATTAACAAATTCGAAGGGGAGTACCTGTTGGGGAAAGGTAGATTGAGGAAAGTGAGAGGTAATTATAAGATGGTCATGGAGATTAATTGGAATGCATTTTACATATGGTTTTTTATGTATATTGTACTTATTTAATTTTTAATCTTCAATATACATCAATTATAAATTAAGGTCGTGTACTATGGTATTTAACTAATTATACGTTTGTGAATTTCAATTTATTTTGGTACAATTGGTCGAGAGTGGGATGCACTACATTTGTACATCACCAACAATCTTGATTGGATGATGGTATGGATTGAACGATGTCAATAATTTGGTCACACATTAAGATGGGAAGGTGTGGCTTCTTTGGTTAAAGAAGCTCATCGTAATGGAGATTCCAATGTTACACAAAGGGAAATTGATTTAGTGTATGGTTTAAGAGATAAACATGTACGTATAAATATATTAATCACCCATATTATTTAATTATTTTCAAGTATATTGATGTATATATATCTTGAGATTGTTTTCTTTGCATACATTTTGCCAAGAATAAATATGTTTATCAAATGATGATATTGCAATAATTTTTACATGTTTGACATATTGCAGGTGAAACACCACAAGGCTATGTGGTGTAATGGTTGTAAATTTTGAATCAAAATGTTGGATGACATGAAGAAAACTTGTGATTCTGGTATAACTGCAGTCTTTTAGGTGACTAATGTTTCATTTAGAAGCGACATACATCTAGAAGTATCAGAAAATTGATACTATGGGATTTTGGATGATATACTTGAGTGTGACTTTAAGTCCTTCAAATTAATTTTGTTCGTTGTCCTATGTTACATGCTACGATTGAATGAAAATGGTCATGAGAGAACTATTGTTGAACATGATAATAGATTTACCATGGTTAATACAAGGTTGATTGAGTGAGCTGGAAATGAGCCCTATGTTCTTCCAAGCCAATGTGAGCAAGTATTTTCCTCAGAGGTTCCAGGTAAACCGGGTTGATCATTTGTTGTTAGACATTATCCAAGAGGAAGGCCGATAAAGTATAATGTGGTGGAAGAAGAAGATACCGAAGAACTAGAAGATGATGTAGATGATGATCAGGATCAACGATTAGTTGATGATGTCCCTGATGAAGATGTCGAAGAGGAGGAACTAGATGATGATGATGTAAGAGTTAATGTTCATGAAGATGACATCTATGTAGACGATGACATTATCAAACCTGATATTGATGACGATGATGATGATATGACCAATCCTTACAATGTCGAATCTGGATCGGATGATACAAACAAAGAGTTGGATGAAGAAGAAGATCAATGACATTGAAATGCATAAGTTATGTGATTTTATTATCTATTTGATATTTATTTCTTTATAGAATCATATTTGAATTATGTGGTTACACAATTAATTCATGATGTTTTTAATTTTTTATGTCATTACATGATTAATTTAATGATGTACTTTTTAATGTTTGAAAGGTTAAAAAATTAAAACATTTCAATAGTGATGTTAACAACCTTGAAATTAGTGTGTTTTATGTTTCATGTAATCATAAAAGATTAAAAATTTAGTTGTAGAGGTGGTTGTTCAGTGGTTGACGTGTATGTTGGTTCTTTTTACAATGTAACTAGGTTTGTCTTCTAATATACCTATGGAATTTTGAATTCCAATTGAAGGCAGCTCGAAGGACCTGGACCAACTGATGAGGACTTTAAAACCCTCATACACTTCGGGCTCTACAAGACCCGGGAGGGTGATCCCTTAATGTGTTTACAACCTCTACACCATTATTATAAACAACATTAACAATAGCAGATGATCTCACTTAATAGCTCAACACGATAAGATAATATCAACTAGAATTGGTTGTTCATAGACAACATCAACTATCTGGAATGTGAGATAACTAAACACAATACATTGTATAAGATAGTCAATGATTTGAAATTTATAGGAAGCTCTAGGAAAAGACAAACAAATACTGAACTACATGAATAATTACAACTTAGATCAGTGCCATATATCCATTGCAAGAGTCAAATTCATAAGCATCTAGAGGTTTATAATAGATTTAATACATCACATATAAGATCCCTAACAATATTGCATTACAATTTCATCAGTGTACATTCTAACCCAGGACTACTTATCAAATCCTTATACAACACATATCCGCCTATAATTCCATTCAAACATTTTGATTAATTGCTTGAATTAAAGCTAAAATAGAATCATACATACCACAACAGTGAGATGGATAAAACAACCCTTAGTTATTTCATTGAAAGTTCAGATATGCATGTACAATGGAGAGACATGGGCTCAAATTTTCATTTCAAATCAAATGGTAGTAATCAAGTATACAACATTAAATCTCTATGAACTCAAAACCTATTACATAATGACTCAAACCTAAATTGCATTTCTAAACCATCGGATTCTGCCACCTGGGCTCAAGAACTTCCACCTAGACTTGACAAAAGTTATCTAACTTGCTAACTCACTTAGCCTTTGAAATCCTTCTTATAGAAAATGAAGGAGAAAACAAGCACCGGGCTAGAAAGTACACCTGCCACTAGTCAATTGGAACACCTGGTGATATTCCAAAATTTGTTACAACAGCCACCACCTTGAAAAATATTCTTGTTCAAAAATCGTTACAACAGCAATCATCCTGGAGCATATTCTCGTTCATCATGTCGGTGGAGGAAGGTTGATGTAATAACAAAAAACCACGCGAAACCCACGCCAAGAAAGTCATCCATACAAAATTGGAAACGTTGTAACCGTAGCATCTGATTTACCACCTATCGGTAGCCCACTCTTTTTACTCATCATCATTCAAATACTTTCTAGCCACCCACCTTCCGTATTCTTCATCGGGCCACAAGTAGTAAAAATCAATCACCTCTCTTTTTACCTTTGTACTATAAGGGAAAAATACTTCATCACACCGATTAGCATCTCTTTCAAAAAATTCCAAAAATGAGCTGGTACCAATAATCTTATCCATACAATTTACCAACAAATCATAATCTGAGTCATCACAATTTTTTTTAATTTGATTATTGATGACTTTACTTGCTTGATCCTGCCATTGTTGGAGTGTTCTGATTTCCCCCTACTCATTAGTTATATTAGGTAACAGTGTGTTACCCTAATCATTGAAGTTCTTTACCAACTTTCTAATCTTCCTACTTAGATCATCTGGTAAGGTCTGAAAACTTTGCAATGATTTAACTAATATATAAGTAGGATTCAATGATTGGGGCCTGTTATTTGCATCAAACCTTGAGACTTTAGTCATAACATCTAGATTATTTTTCCTAGGGATACAATTTTGAATTATTGGAATCACTATCCCCTGATCCCTATCAATATTATTTATTAATTCAGATAGCAAAGAATACAAAGAATGTAATGATTCTCTCACCCTTGGAAGTGATGTCTGTAATTGATCAATTTCCTGCATGAGCTGCCTCTTTGTTGGATCAACAGAGCACTCTATTTGTTCATCAACTTGTTCTAGAGGAGGGGTAAGAGCAAGATTTAAATGCTCCAAAACAATTGTAACAATTTCTTTTTCTTTTGAAAGAAAGCCCTCCTCTTTTACCCTTACTGATGTTTGTAATTGATCAATTTCCTGCATGAGCTGCCTCTTTGTTGGATCAACAGAGCACTCTGTTTGTTCATCAACTTGTTCTAGAGGAGGGGTAAGAACAATATTTTGAATGGGATCTACCCTGGTGTAGAAACATTTGGAGAAGCAGGAGGCATTGACCCTACTGTGGGAGGTGATGTGCTCATTCCTGGAGCATTGGATATTTCCCCAGTATGTCTATACTTGAACCTTTCTATTTCAATTTACAACTCAACATTCTTCTGTTGTATTTTACTATATTCTTCAATTAAAATGTTATACTTCTCCATTAGGCTCTTTCTTTCAACCTCCTCCCTTTCAGCAGTCTTTTGGGCCAACTTGATCACATTCATAGTTAAACTAGTGGCTTCAGTTGTTGTAGTCTCTGAAACACTCTTTATTATTAATCTTCCTTTAAAATTTGGATTAATATCAACAATATCTAGCTTTCTTCCTTGTGGAACCAATGCCCAAATTGCCAAGGTCTCATATTCTTCACTGAAGGCAGAGTTTTATAATGCTGCCTTAACTTTTTCTTTAGAATCCTGAAAAGGATTCTTGGACTTCATAATGGCACTAAAAGCCACTGCATCTATGATGTCCCATTTAGGAAAAATTAAAACACCAACCTGATTCACTAGTTGTCTTCCTTCTTCAGGAGTGATGTTTTTGAACTCTTCCATTAGTTCAGTTTTCACTTCTTCATCATTCTCCTGATCTGAACTATCAGGCCTTAGTTCTCTTCTCTCCTTACATTTATTTTGATATTCCTCAAATTTCATCCTCCATGCTAATTTCAAGAATACAAGAGTCTTTACAAATGTATTGTCATCTAACAACTCCTTGCAAGCCTCCATTCTTGCATCCTACACACTCTTACCCTTCATATCCAAATCAGATAGAACCAATTCAGCTGACCTAGGAGGGGATGGCATACCAACCTGCATGTCTTGGTCAGTAACAATAATTTCATCTGTGAGATCTTCAGGTAGGAGATCAATTCTTTGCTCTTAGGGCTTGGCTCAGGTGGTGGTGATGGGGGACTGTGCTCTGGTGAAGATTTTAATTCAATGATTTTGATAGCCCTAGGTACTTTGAATTTTGGGCCTAGTCATGAAGGCGCCTTCATTATTTTCTTCCCTTTTCTATCTACTTCTTCCTCATCACTGCTAGTATCCCTTTTCCTCCTATAGATGGGCCGCCTTTCTATAGGCTGACATACTGGCCTTGTTTCAATTGGAATATCACTTTGTCCTTGCATATCCAGACTTAACCTTAAATTTATCTTTTTGGTTGTCAAGGTGTCCATTATCTCCTTAAAATTCTTCATTTAAAAATTAATTCTCTTGTGGTATGGAGTGAATTCCATCAATGGATCATACGCCAGATCTATTTCATGCACAATATCCAGTAGCTTACTATAAGCTATCCACTTTTCCTTGTTCAATTCCTATCTATTTAAATCAAATTTATTCTTGATCAAGTCCTCATGGAAATTGAACTCATGTGCAAATTTGCCACCTTTTATTCTTTGTTTGAAAAGAGCAAAGAAACCTTCAACATCATGTTGTCGCCTTGGACCAAATCTCAAATGGTAATCAACAAAGAATTTTTCAAAATGTGTCCAGCCTCCCTTTGAAAATGCAAAGTCAGACACTACTATATAATCAGGGAATAATGTTCCCTTCCCCTTTCCAGTTAGGTTATCTTCATAAATACACCCCATCTACCACATAACTTCTGCAAACCCTACTCTTTGTGGCACATTATAAAGTAGTATATGAGGGGCTCCTTGAAATCCATATATTCTCAGGACAATGCTGACTGGATATGGGATAATATCACCCCAGTTATGTAAAACCCTCAATTCTGGTTTCCTCTCTTTCATCCTAAGGAAATCATGTGGTTCTTGAGGGATCCTAATACATTTACCATCAATCTAGCCCTTAATCTTGCAGCAAAAAAATTATCAAATTGCACATAACTGGTGCTTTCCTTATTATAGGAAAAATATACAGCCCATATCTATACTGGCAATCTTTCTCCATTCGCTAATTGTCTTAAATTCATCTTCTCAGTAAAGAAATCAACATTCCTAAATAAGAACATATGCATCAACATGGAATACCAAAATAATTGAGTACTAGTATCACCATTCTACAGCTTCAACAGTCCTTCATCTATCCTCTCTACAAAAAAAGAAGCAAAGTCATATGTTACAGAGAAGTTAGGGTGTTGTATTTGCACCCCCATGAACATGTATGCAATCAACATTACTGCACCAGGGCTGAAACCCAAAATATGACATAGTGAATAGAAAGTAGCAGGAAAGGCTTTCCAAAACAATTCAATCTAAAGGGTTCCTGGTCACTAGGGCATATGTGAAATTGTGAACCCCCTACTTTAACCAGATGAGGTGGAAGCAGCTTAACCCAAAGAGATTGGAATTTTGTATACTCCTGCTTCATTTTTTCAAGATTAATAGGAACCAAGTCATCACTTGGCTCACTCAAATCAAAAGTCTATTGGATAACATCTCTGTTAATTTCTAATAGAACCCCTCCATCATTATCTCTGATTACCCATGTGATAGGGTTATATATTTTGGCCACTTCTCTAAATAAGTCCACATCAAGGAACACATTTGGAACAACCAGCTTTCCCATGTCATACATCCATCCATTTGAAAAAGAATGAGAAAAATTCCTCTATCCATACCATAATTTGAACATTTCTAAGCCTGTGAGTGGAACCCTAGCATCAACAATGTTGGAATTAGTACACACCAACCCCTCCCCTAGGATTTTCCCTCGCATCAACACCAAACCTTTCCTTCTCTCATTTGTTGATAATGGAAATTAATTTAGGAAATCATCGTACAATTTTCTTTTCAAATACTCAATGTGGCCAAAGTGCTACTTGGTTGGTGCCATTTTAGAAAAACTATGGCCTCACTACAATGTTACACTTCAAGTGGCTATTACTAAGCAAAGATAAGATATTACAGAGTAAAAATACTGCAATTCCTCACAATTTATGATTAAACAATAGCCCTAACAAAATATTTTAATGAACTCAGTGACAAGCATAGCAGACCCCCCCTTTCCCAAATTTAGGTGCAGAATGACTAGGAAACAAAGAAAATTAACTCACAGATTTTTTCGCACAAACTCCAATTTTTTGCAGCGGCTGCTCACAATTTCACCTTTGGCTCTCAAACAGTTTTCATGAAATACTTGGATGCTTTGTGATACAAATGAGATGAGTAAATTGATTTTATGTCGATCAAATTCTGCTAGTGGATGTCTCATCCGCCACTAAAGCTCACTTGTGGGCTGCATGAACGGCTCCAACCATAATTTTATACATATTTAAATTTGAGTTGTTGATCCTTCAGTTTGATCAAATCATCGATGACCATCTTCAAAATAGGCTGACATAATCACCAACACGGCAATAAAGGGACCCAATATGTCATACACCATGAAGGAATGCAAGTGGCAATTGCACATGATATCGCAATCCTTTGATTTATCATCACAGGATGGCGGCCACCATCAATCTTTTTACCATAAATCCTACTTCAAAAATGGTCGTTGTCCTTTCCTTTAACTATCTAGCAGTTTTTCCCTTAAAATTATAACATCTGCGTTGAAATAAAACACATGCATCTTACAAGCACATTAGTAATCCACCCCGTAATACATTTAAAACTGGCGAATGCTTTCTTCACTCCTTAGGCTTCATTGGATGAGACACGTGGTAGGCACCCATGACATCGCAATCCCAAAATTCCTAATTGCAGGATGGTGGGCACCATCAATCTTGAAGAGACAGCTCATCAATGGTCACGCAGATTTGATCCTTTAGGAAGGGCACATGGCACCCGCCCGTGATATCACGATCCCTGTAATCCCTGATTGTGGGATAGTGGGCGCCATTGATCTCGTTAACCTTCGAGTAGCTTTTCCAACAAGATTATAACATATCTGTGGATTTAGAACATGTGCATCTCGAGAACACTTTAGTAATCCACCCCTTAATACATTTAAAGTTGGCTAGTGTTTACATTACTCTTTAGGCTTCATAGGATGAGACACGTGGCGCCTGTTAGTGATTTCACAATCAACCCAAGCACCATTGCGGGATGGCGGGGAATGACTCAGATCAAATGGTAGTTGGTTAGCGATAGGTCAAATTTGATCCCCTAGATAGGACACGTGGCGCCCACCCGTGATTTCGTGATCCTTGAATTCCCGATCATGGGATGGTGGGCACCATTGATATCTGTAGGAAATAGGAAATTTCTATGGATTGTCAGCGGCATTCAATCGCCATAATTCACATTTCTTTGGAGGCATTTTCGAAATAGTTCACCACCTTGTCTATGCTTTCGCTTACTATTATGCTTTGATAGATTTTTTCCAAGCATCTACCGCTTGTCTGAAAGCACTTATTTTAGGTTCTTAGCCATAGTAGCAAGGCAAATGAACCATTTGGATAAAATGCTTGCAGGACATGTATGAAAAATGGTAGTTACAGACAAGGTAGTGAATTCGTTGAAAATGTCTCAAAGAAATGTAAACCATGGCGATGGAATGCCAAGCATGCCAAATTGCTATGGATTGTCATGCATGCTCCATCACCGAGATCAGATTTCTTTTAGGCATTTTTTCAAACAAGTCACTTCCTTGTCTATGTTATTGCTTACTATTATGCTTTGGTAGATTTTTTCCAAGCATCCATAGCTTGTTCGAAAGCACCTATTTGAGGTTTTTACTTTTTAGCCATAGCATGAAGGCATTGAACTTTTTGATAAAATTCTTTGGTAGACATGTATGAAAAATGTGGTAGCATAGAAAAGGTAGTGAACTATTTGAAAAAATGCTTCAAAAAAATGTGGTCTCATGGTGATGGAATGCAATAATGAATGCCATGACAAGCAAATTGCTATGGATTGTCATGGCATTCCATCACCATGAGACCACATTTCTTTGAGGCATTTTTTGAAACAATTCACTGCCGTGTCTATGCCATTGCTTACTATTATGCTTTGATGGATTTTTTCCAAGCATCCATAGCTTGTTTGAGAGCACCTATTTTAGGAATTCAACCATAGTAGCAAGGCAGTGAACTATTTGATAAAATGCTTTGGTAGACATGTATGAAAAATGTGGTAACATAGACAACTATCACCATCTAATGTTTATGTAGTTGTAGTATGTTTTGTGCAATGTAATCAGCGATATGAATATAACCAACAAAAATCTATTTTCTATAATTCATGGATTGAACTTTGTATTTTATATGCTCTCAATGTCTGTATGCTATGGAAATGCCATTAATTTTTTTTTAAAAAGTAGTATGCTATGTGTGATACTATCAACAATGTAATTATGTACTCATTACTCTTTCTTTTTACATAATCTAACGTATTTCAAACTTTTCATAGGATGCCTGACACATCGAAGGCAACAAAGGCAAGACTAGAAAAGCATAGGCAGCACAAACTTGGCTTTGGTGGTTATATGAAATTAGCCGCATGAATTGTAAGTATCAATAAATAAAATATTGCAACCAAATTATAATAAATTGAAAACAATTTTGGTTTTATCACACCATAGAATCAAAATTCATGATCTTCTGCAAAAATGTAGGGCTCTGAATTCAACAAAGTTCCCACAGAAGAGGACCCAAAGATTGCCTTCCAGCAAGGCTATGGAGTCGTGGCTAAATGCCTAAGAGTCTTGACTAGGCAAACACAATCTTCCATTACATCAGACATGTAGGTAAATAAACTCAATAAAGTTTATTTAAAATTGAATATTTGTGTAATCTATTCAATATTAATTTACACC
This sequence comes from Sequoia sempervirens, assembly GCA_007258455.2. Classification (NCBI taxonomy): domain Eukaryota; kingdom Viridiplantae; phylum Streptophyta; class Pinopsida; order Cupressales; family Cupressaceae; genus Sequoia; species Sequoia sempervirens. The sequence continues at coordinate 2,429 of VDFB02122364.1, read as the reverse complement.
ATAAAGTAATTACATGCCTATTTGTTTTAAACATTCAAGTAATGATGATACTACACATGACATTAGAATGTAGCCTGGTGAGGGTGGAGCAGAATGTGCAGATGGTCATGGTGTGCATCTTGGTACTTTAGAGCATGTAGAGCGTGATCAACATGTTGAGCATGATTAGGCTAGAGAAGATCAGGAATATGATGTGGCCCCATCAGGTAAAGAGGACCACTCTAAAGTTATTTTAAACATATTTAATTGCAATTGCGAGCACACGCAAATCTTCAAGTGTTTCAACTTGTATATGGAAAGTGTAATCAACGGTTGGAGCATGATTAGGGTTAGAGAAGATCAAGAATGTAATCCACACGCAGAACCAACTCTAATGCTCTTTTAATTAATGAAATACTTGTAACAATAATAATAAAACATATCAGTTTAACATTTCTTTCTTATTGCAGCAGACACCCCCTTGCAACTCCATCCACGCCATGAGAAAACAACTAGGCATACATTAAGATCAACACAAGAAAGAAGAACAACTAAAGTGTATATACGACGTAACAATTCCGTCCCAAGTCCTCGTCTGAGTTAATGTAATCATATCATGACAACCATATTTTGATAATATGTAAAAACTGAAAGAATGAATATTATATGTTAATGAATGAATGTGAATATGTTAATTAATGAATGTTATGTGTTAATGAATGAATGTTATATGTTATTAATGGATGAATGAATGTTATATGTTATTAATGGATGAATCATGATAAATAGTTATATGATTGGGGAATTGAGAGTGATGTGAGGGGATAAATGATTTCCATCGTCATCGGTTGACCTTGTTAAGTAGAGAATATTAAACTATTCTCAAAACAAAGAGAAGCTCAATAAGGTAATGCACTTTTCAATAAAAGAAATGCATCGTTTGAAGCATCAAACCAATATGCAGTCTGTATGTATGATCAGTCATCAGTCTCTACAATGGTACATTTCCACGAATATATATTTAAAAAAAAAAATTGCTTCTTCGTCCCAATTTTGACGACACACACTGGCGACAACCACCGATGAATCAATAGAAAGGCTCGACGAAGTTTCTATAGCTGCAACGAATATTTTGTCGTAACTCCCTGCCCATTTTGTGACCCTTTCGACAATCTTTTGGGGTTGCTACCACACTACTCCCTACCCATTTCGTCGCACTTTCGACAAACTTTTGGTGTTCTTCCGACGCTACTCCTTCCTAACTTCATCACAAGTCGACAAACTCTTGGTGTTGTTTCGACGCTACTACTTGCCTATTTCATCGCACATTCGATGAACTTTTGGTGTTGTTTCAACGCTACTACTTGTCTATTTCATTGTAATGGTGATGAACGTCTACTATTGTTTCAACACTACTACTTGCCCATTTCATCGACCCGGAGATGAACTTCTCGTGTAATTCTCATCTTATATTAATTAATTGCTTCATAGTTGCATTTTATCATCCCCATTGCATCATAGTTGCATTTTAGGTTAGTTTGTTTTATGTTTTCCTTTGATCATATGCATAATCATGGAGAGTTTACCATAGTTTGATATCATCTCACTCATCTCCACTTGTTCATTTATCGTCAACATCATCCTTTGTTTATCATTGTATCCATTATCATTTCCATCATTTTGTTTCATTTAGAAGCATACCACTAATCATTCCAACACACATTTGCACATATAAATCATATTAGCTTGCATATTAAGCATTAAATCTCATTTTATAGGTAGCTAGTTTAACAACCATTGTGCCCATAGAAATCTGAGGGCCAAACAGTTTAATAAATCCCTAGAAATAGAGGACAATGATACATATTTGAAAGATTTGATTGTATTACGAATAGAGTAGTTTTACTTGCTTCAAACTTTGAATGTAAATTGTCTCATTAAGGTTTGTGTTGACATATAAATCTCTCCACATTAGACACACACACAAAAGTAGATGAGTATGGGATGCAAAGTATGAAAATTGGCTAAGTATTGCTCAAATTTCAAATTGGCAAGAGTTTGGTAGAAAAATCGTGAACTCCCCAAATGAGAGAAAAGAGGGGGTATTTATAGAGGAATTTGAATTCTCTACAGAATTCAATGGTTGAGACTTATCCCACAAGGACAAGATGAAGGGAAATGGTGAGTTGAGGATCACAAGCCCTCACATCTTGACATGTGGAATGTGAAGTGGCTAAGGATGTGATGATGTGCAAGAAGGACAAGTACTTGGCAAGTACCTTGGGGGATGAGAAGATTTCCTCAAAATGGAACTTCTTGTCTCCAAGTGGGAATGAAAGTGACTTTTGAGGAATTTTAGAATTCCACAAAAATCTCCATGGGAAAAGGAAAGTAGTTGGGAAAATAAATGTGAATTAAAAATTCACATGCTTGGAAGAATCTAATGGACA
>VDFB02122363.1:0-26139 GCA_007258455.2 Sequoia sempervirens | reverse complement strand
ACACATTTCCTCCTTCGCATACTCCTTGAGGTTTGCCAAAGTCATTTCCAACTCTGCCAACTCTACGCAGATTTTTAAAGCCTTCCATCCTCACTCAGCATCCTCTCTCCAGAGTTCCTTCGTGCGACCCTCCGGCCATCTTATGAACAAATGATTTAATTTCTCCATTTCCAGGCTACCTCCATCCCGACCCTCCTCAATCAAACCAACACTTGGAATTGCTCGTTGCAGGATTGATTACATGTTTCCCAAGAATTCTTTTGGCACCAAAGCTTTCATTACTCGCCTTACTTCATTTATAGGATCCCCTACCTCCAACCCCCACACCATTACCAATGAACATATATCTGAATTCGTTCAGTACTGATGCGTCATCTTCTCAAACCCATCACCGAGTATAATCCTTACCGCTTGCACCGCTTCTTTTTCCTTCACCTTGAATAGCCCACGCAGTCTCTTCATGGAGGCTTTCCCTGTTAATGGGTCTAGTTTCTTATGCGTAGACAATAAGAAACCTTCCTCCATCATCACATCACCTCTCCAACGGCTCCTTTGCACTTCACCTCTTTTTGTAGCTGCCCAACACACCCACCACCTCCTTAAAACGAACTTCGATTGTGATGAGATTATAATTCACCTCACTTTGCCAGCCTAAACCATTAAATGACAATGTACTTCGGCACCTCCATCTCCTCCTATACTCGAAATTCTTCTTGCTTTGAATTCTCATCGCACCTTGTGCCTTACGAAAGTCTACCATCGTACTTCTGTACACCCTCCACCAAATCTTCCTCATTTATTGCTCTTAAATCTTCAAACATTACAACATCTATATCTGTCAGAGATAAAGCCCATTTTGAAAGAGTGTCAGCCTCCATATTTCCCATTCGCCGTACATGGCTCACCTTGTAAGCTTCAAAACGTGTTAATTCCTCTATCCTTTTTATCATCCCTTGCAAATTCCGTGCATTAATATTACCTTTGCTTATTGCTTGAATTGTTAGGAAAGAATCACCTTGTAGATGCACCTTAGAAACCCCTACTAACCTTGCTAGCTTGATTGCCATTAAGACAGTTGTTGTTTCCGCCACATTATTTGTACCATCTTGCAACCTCATTGCTCCAAAGGCTATAAAATTTCCATTCCAATCTCTGACTATACATCCAGCCCTCGACGGGCCCAGATTTCCTTTTGCTGCTCCATCAAAATTTACTTTCCACCACCCTACTTCTGGTTTCTCCCATTTTACTTCATCAACTTTTACCCGTGTTGGATCAACCCAAGCAAGCCCCTTAACGGGCTATTTTACAATAATTATTAACTTAATACAAATTGCTTGAATACATTTATCAAAATTTCAAGACATTCTATTTGCTTAACAGTTGTTCTATTATACTTAGAATTTTAATTTAAGAATTATTTTTATTTTGTTACTACATTGAAAAGTATAGTATATATCATAAATCTATAAATTACCTTTAAAGTTATGTTTATTATTAGATATTAATTACTTGATGTGTAACTGGCAAACAACTTTAAGTTAAGGGGATTTTATGTACATGCTCATGACATAAGAATCCTTGGTGTCATTGAAGAATACCTATTGGTGTTTATTATTATTTAATTTAGAGTTCTAATTATCAAATTGAATTTTCTTATGCATATTTTTATTTATTTATTTATCAAAATAATAAAATTTACTTAATCATTTGATTCTAATAAGTTTTCTCTTTTACCATTTGAAATAATGTCTGATTAACAATATTATTGTATTTAATCCACAATTAATTTTATTAAATTCAAGCTTGAAAAAGAGGGTTATGACAAGAAGTAATAGAATACTCCAATAGCTAATGTGTCTACTTTAATGACAACCCTATATTCTTTGATAGCAAGCTTATGCACTTAAGCAAGGTGAAACTAACCAAAAAAATTGGCACAAAGAGTATCCTCACTTGGCCCTGGCCATGTCTCTTTTGAGATCTAATTTAAACTCAATAATTTCAATCTCAATAATGTGCCCAACTTAGTTGGACCTTGTCAAAGCCTAGGACATAATCTTGTTACTTGTGTCATGGCACAATATATGCATTATGACTTATGAAGGATGGTCTAATAAATAGTAAATAATTTAATAGGGTTGTTCTATTGGAAAGAAAGATTTACACTTACTGAAAGGAAACACATGTGCTTGAAGTAAACACAATCGCAAAAAAGCAAGTTGCAAAAAAATACTCCTCAAGTGAGAAAGTAAATTGTCGAAAGAAAATGTTTGCAAGAAAGTAAATGCTAAAGGAAAGTAAATTATTTTAACTTTCATAAATAGGTTAATTCACATGTATCACAAATAAAACAAACAACTTAAATATCTATATAGATAAATATTTACAATATTTTACTTAACGTAATATTTATCATAAAACAATAAATAGAACATAAAACAATAAACATAACACACTCCAAAAAACAACTAAAAAGTCTGTTGGAATAGTCTGTTTGGTCAAATGAGTTGCAAAACGAAAGTTACACCCCTTTGCAACTTTACACTACTTGCATTTGACAATTTTTTGATCAACTAAAAAGTCATCACCACTGGAAAACGCCTCCAGATATCAAAAACCAAGAGAGGTTATTGTAGAGGGGCCCAACGCGATCCCATAGCTTTAGACAAAAAGTTTATAAGCGTCACGGTTTTCAAGTAACAACTCGTCAAAGATTGCAACCATTTTGCACTTTGGAGTCTTAAGGGATTGAACGGGTTGAATATAATTGGGATTGATTTCATGGTTTGGGTGTAAAAGAGGACCATGCCTAGCTTAAATATACCCATCTCACATGTCGGGGTCCGTTGGTCACATGAGAGTTGCAAAACTAAAAGCTACACCCTTGGTAACTTTAAGCACGCTTGCATTTGATACTTCTTTTCCATCAATTGAAGAGCTGTCACCAGAAAATGCCCAGATATCAAAAACTGAGAGATCTTCTATTAGAGGCCCAACACGCATCCCAGAGTCTCGCATAAAAGTTTTCTAAGCATCACTAAGCCAGTAACAACCCACTCAAATAAGTTTAGTAATTCTGACCTGGTGGATTGAGTCGCTTAACGTAGCTTAGACCAATTTACGGTTTGGGTGAAAGAGACTATGCTTACCTTAAACGTAATCTACAACCGTTGGAATAACTATTTAACACATCGAAATACAAAACAAAAGTTCACCCCTTTGCAACTTTACGCTACTTGCATTTGACACTTTTTCCATCAACTGAAAAATCGTCACCACTAGAAAATACCTTCAAAATATCAAAAGACAAGAGAGGTTATTGTAAAGGGGCCCAATGTCATCCCATAGCCTTAGACAAATTTTTTATAAGCATCATGATTTCCATGTAACAACTCGTCAAAGATTGCAGCCATTTTGCACTCTGGACTCTTAAGGGATTGAGTCGGTTGAATGTAGCTTGGACTAATTCAATGTGTTTGGGTGCGAAAGAGGACCATGCCTAGCCTAAAAGTACCCATCCGTACGTTTTGGGACAATCTGTTTGGTCACACGAGTTGCAAAACGGAAGTTACACCCCTTTGCAACTTTACACTACTTACATTTGACACTTTTTCTGTCAACTGAAAAGTCGTCACCACTGGAAGACGCCTCCGAAATATCAAAAACTGAGAGAGTTTATTATAGAGGGGCCCAACGCGATCCCGTAGCCTCAGACAAAAATTTTATAAGCATCATGGTTTCCGGGTAACATCCTATCAACGATTGTAGTCATTTTGCATTTTGGGCTCTGAAGGGATTGAGTCAGTTGAATGTAGGTTGAACTGATTTGACGTGTTTGGGTGCGAAAGAGGACCATTCCTAGCTTAAACGATCCATTCTGGGATGTGTTTGAACTGAATATCCACTTTGGTCATACGAAGTTGTAGAACTAAAGCTGTCTCTTTGCAACTTCTTAGCACCGCTGCATTTGACACTTTTCCACTATTTGAAAAGTCACACCACTGAAAAACACTCTAAGATATCAAAAATGAGAGGTTATTGCAGAGGGGCCCAACGCGAATCCCAGTCAAAAAAAAAAAAAAGTTTATAAGTGTCACTTACTGAGTAACAACCCACAAAGATTGCAAAACCATTTTAAAATTTCTTAATTTTAAGGATTGAGTCGGGCTGGAATGTTGTTCTCGTGACTGATTCGCGGGTTAAAAAGGAAGTGGACCATTCCTAGCCTAAACGTACCCATCTGAACATGTTGGAATATTCTGTTTGGTCACACGTGTTGCAGAACAAAAGTTACACCCCTTTGCAACTTTACACTGCTTGCATTTGACACTTTTTCCATCAACTGAAAAATTCGTCACCATTGGAAAATGCCTCCGAGAAATAAAAAAAAAATAGAGATTATTATAGAGGGGGCCAACGCAATACCGTAGCCTCAAACAAAAAGTTTTTAAGCATCACGGTTTCCGAGTAACAGCCTGTCAAAGATTGCAGCCATTTTGGACTTTGGACTCTAAAGAGATTGAGCCAGTTGAACATATCTCAGACTGATTCGATGTGTTTGGGTGCGAAAGAGGACCATACCCAGCCTAAATGTACCCATGCGGACGTGGTGAAACAGTCTGTTTGGTCACACAAGTTGCAAAACGAAAGTTACACCCCTTTGCAACTTTACACTGCTTGTATTTGGATTCTTAAGGGATTTTGCTGCTTTTTCCATCACTCATGCTTCCTTTCCTAAGTTTTATTTTTTAATTGAAACTGGAAATGTCCTTTGATATCCACCTAATGTCTTACTTGGTGATATTAGGCAGGATTGTGCAATGGTTCTCAAACATGTGCCATGCCTCAATAGAATGTGCTGAACAAGAAAGATTATGTTGTCAAAATGTTTGACCATTTTAATAACAACACTAATTATAATATCTTGTCCATTGATTGGATCTCCAAATTTATTAAAAATTTGAAAAATGTAATTGCCCTTTCATCTTTTGATAATGTCATCCAAAACCATCCTCTATCAAGTAAAGAAATCACTCTTTGTATGTATGGTGCTCCCATAATTCAGAAGACTAGCATTTCTCTCAAACCCATCGTTTATACCTCTAATTCTCCTACCTACAAGCGAGTATCTCACCTACCTAAGTTAATCTCTCCTCTTGTATTTAAATATGACTCCTTCATAAGGATTCATCCCATTTTGTTGACTTTATTAAGGCCAAGAAGTTAGATGATGGCAACATGCTTATCAACTTCAATGTGGTGTCCTTCTTTACTAAAGTATGTGTCCAAGACTCCATTGAGTTAGTTAGGCTCAAAATAAATGATGAGTTTGCTTCTCTACCAAAGCATCTTATCAAACAGTTCACTTCCTTGCTGTTATGACTAAAAGCCTAAAACAGGTGCCTTCAAAAGAAGGCAGTGAGCTATTTGAAAGAATGCCTCAAAGAAATGTGGTTCTCATGGTGATGGACATCGCCATGAGACCACATTTCTTTGAGGCATTCTTTCAAACAGCTCACTGTCTTTTCTATGCTACCACACTTTCCATACATGTCTACCAAAGCATCTTATCAAACATGTCTATGCTACCACATTTTTCGTACATGTCTACCAAAGCATTTTTCATACATGTCTAATAAAGCATTTTATGAAAGAAGGCAGTGAGCTGTTTGAAAAAATGCCTCAAAGAAATGTGGTCTCATGGTGATGGACATCACCATGAGACCACATTTCTTTGAGGCATTTTTCCAAACAGCTCACTGCCTTTTCTATGCTACCACATTTTCCATACATGTGTACCAAAGCATTTTATGAAACATGTCTATGCTACTATGGCTTTAATACATGTCTACCAAAGAATTTTCCATACATGTCTACCAAAGAATCTTATCAAACAGTTCACTTCCTTGCTGCTATGGCTAAAAGCCTAAAACAGATGCTTTCGAAAGAAGGCAATGAGATTTTTGAAATAATGCCTCAAAGAAATATGGTCTCATGGTGATGGACATCGCCATGAGACCACATTTCCTTGAGGCATTCTTTCAAACAGCTCACTGCCTTTTCTATGCTACCACATTTTCCATACATGTCTACCAAAGCATCTTATCAAACATGTCTATGCTACCACATTTTTCATACATGTCTACCTCATCCTTTTTCATACATGTCTAGCAAAGAATTTTATGAAAGAAGGCAGTGAGCTGTTTGGAAAAATGTCTCAAAGAAATGTGGTCTCATGGTGATGTCCATCATCACCATGAGACCACATTTCTTTGAGGCATTTTTCCAAATAGCTCACTGCCTTTTCTATGCTACCACATTTTCCATACATGTCTACCAAAGAATTTTATGAAACATGTCTATGCTACTATGGCTTTTAATACATGTCTACCAAAGAATTTTCCATACATGTCTACCAAAGCATCTTATCAAACAATTCACTTCCTTGCTGCTATGACTAAAAGCCTAAAACAGGTGCTTTCGAAAGAAGGCAGTGAGCTGTTTGAAAGAATGCCTCAAAGAAATGTGGTCTCATGGCGATGGACATCGCCATGAGACCACATTTCTTTGAGGCATTCTTTCAAACAGCTCACTGCCTTTTCTATGCTACCACTCTTTCCATACATGTCTACCAAAGCATCTTATCAAACATGTTTATGCTACCACATTTTTCATACATGTCTACCAAAGCATTTTTCATACATGTCTAACAAAGCATTGAATGAAAGAAGGCAGTGAGCTGTTTGGAAAAATGCCTCAGAGAAATTTGGTCTCATGGTGATGTCCATCACCATGAGACCACATTTCTTTGAGGCATTTTTTCAAACAGCTCACTGCCTTTTCTATGCTACCACATTTTCGATACATGTCTACCAAAGCATTTTATGAAACATGTCTATGATACTATGGATTTTAATACATGTCTACCAAAGCATTTTCCATACATGTCTACCAAATCATCTTATCAAACAGTTCACTTTCTTGCTGCTATGGCTAAAAGCCTAAAACGGTGCTTTCGAAAGAAGGTAGTGAGCTGTTTGAAAGAATGCTTGAAGAAATGTGGTCTCATGGTGATGGACATCACCATGAGACCACATTTCTTCGAGGCATTCTTTCAAACAGCTCACTGCCTTTTCTATGCTACCACATTTTCCATACATGTCTACCAAAAGCATCTTATCAAACATGTCTATGCTATCACATTTTTTATACATGTCCATTAAATAATTTTTCATACATGTCTAACAAAGCATTTTATGAAAGAAGGCAGTGAGCTGTTTGAAAAAATGCCTCAAAGAAATGTGGTCTCATGGTGATGTCCAGTGATGGACATCGCCATGAGACCACATTTCTTTGAGACATTTTTTAAAACAGCTCACTGCCTTTTCTATGCTACCACATTTTCCATACATGTCTACCAAAGCATCTTATCAAACAGTTCACTTACTTGTTGCTATGGCTAAAAGCCTAAAACAGGTGCTTTCGAATACAACGGAAGGATATAATCAAATCAAATCTGTAAAACAACAGTCAACTCTAAAGGGCAGTCTTTGACAACAAAGTGTTAAGAGAAAATGCAAAGTCATTATGGCTGTAGTAGGGCAGAGTTTGGAGTTTGAAAACTTTGACAATCATGATAAACTGTGAAATTGAAATGCATGTAAGTTTTATTATGTAGAGGTAAGGTTGAGAGTTTTCAAAGAGGAAAATGGTACAAAAATGACAAAGTCATTCATGAAGCTCTCATATTTGTTATGAATATGAAACAAAACCTACAACATAAGAGTATATGAGCGTATGAATATAGATACAATCTCCTTATGATGATTTTGACCCTGAAATGATCTCATTGCTGTTTGAGCAAGCCAATAGTTCACAAGTATGTTCCATTGCTAATACCTGCCCCATTTCATGATCAACTACATTTTAGCTCAATCTTCAACAAGTTCTTTGATAATCAAATGTTTTAGTTTGATAATGATACTTTGAGCTAGAAAGGTGTTTTATTGTGAAAATATTTTCAAAAAGGAAATAGGAAGGCAGTCCTAAGAGCAAAGGAGGTGCTACTAAAGGAGCATTATTATACTTTGTTAGAACAGGCATGAGGCATAAGCATATGACATTTTTGTTGTCTTTTGCAAATGAAAAGAGCATGGAGCAGGGTTTAATGAGTCATGCCAAGCATAGGAAAGACAGTATTTGGGAAAAGTTTAGGAAGGTAAGGAAAATCATAACTCCAAATGAGTTAAAGGGAAGTAACAAGGAAGCTTGGCAATGTCAAGACAAGGGAGCAACTACATATAAATTGATGTAGCTATCGAATATTTCCTTGACAGGCAGATATGTAACAGCTGATTGTGGGGTCTCTCTGTCAGTCTGTTTTTTTCTAATTTTTGTTGTTTGTATGTTCCATTTTTGTGGTTGCGATAGTCTGTTCGGGGTGTTTTCTTTTTTGGCTTTCCTTCTCCATTTTATGGAGAGTTTTTCTGGGTTCTTGGGGTAGAGGTGTGGAGATGTTGTTCTGTGGCTGTGTAAGACTAGAGGTTTTGTTATGGAGTTTTAAATCAGAGGTTGAACAAGGGTATTTGAAGCCTCACTTGCAGATACAGAGGTTATAATCTACATCAGTTTTGGTATTAGAGCAAATCGCAATGGCCCAGAGGGGAGTCCGCGTGAATTGAGGAAGAAGGGGCAAGAGGAATGTAGGCCCTCGAAGAAACAGTGGTGAATTGTTTACAAGGATAGAGGCCCTTGATACTAGATTACAATTGGACAAGTACGAAGAACTAGAAAACTTAGCAAATGTTGCTATGGTTTTAGACGCTATAGAGAGGCTTATTGAAGCATTGACTAAACAAAGTTCTAGAGTAAAGGTTGATATTTCTGATTTTAAAGGTGAGCTCAACCCAAATGCTTTTGTAGATTGGGTTCAAGAATTGGAGAAGTATTTTGACATGGAAGATATTGATGAGGATGATCTGCAAAGAGTGAAAATTGCTGCATCCAAGTTGAAGTTGCATGCAGCCCTACAGTGGGAGAATGTATAGATTTCAAGAAGAAAAGAAGGGAAAAATAAGATTATGCTTTGGCCTAAGATGCTGAAACATTTGAGAGCTCAGTTTTTGCCCTCTGATTACCAGCAAAAATTGTTTAAAGAATTTCAAAATCTGAAACAAAAGGATCAGTCAGTATAGGCTTATACTGAATAGTTCATGAGGCTTCAAATTCGAACATATATATAAGAAAGTGAAGGGAAAATAGCAGCTAGGTATGTCAATGGACTAAAATTTCAACTTCAGGATGAGCTCGCATTATTGAAAATACCTACGATGGATGAAGCTTATGAATATTCCTTAAAGGCGAAGGAGAAAATAAACCGGAAAAACAAAATAGTGAGTAAAAGGGATGATAGAAAACAAAATAGAGAGAAAGAGATTTCTTTGGAAACTACCATAAGTGAAGATTCAAAAGAAGGCAAGAATGTGAAGACCGACTTCAAAGGAAAGGGAGGATTTAGAGGTAGAGGATGAGGACAACTACCTCCTGGAGAGTGGAAGCCCATGAAATGTTTTATTTGTGATGAAGCCCACAAGGCTATAAATTGTCCTCAAAACCTCAAAAGGGTGATGGTAGTGTTGTCACGAAGGATTGCGCCCTTGATGCTAAGCCTTTGCAAGCTTGGAAATCCCGTGCAACATGGGATCAAACTCAAGTTGTGGGTGACCTATTGTGAGAATGAACCTCCAGATTATGGGCTGGTTCCCCTTTATATCTCCTAGAAACTAATAAATTTTATTGGAAAAAGGAAGAAGGATAGTTGATGAAAGGAAAAGCTAATTCTAGAAGGTGATGCACCATTAATGGATGAGAGTTTAAACTACTGCACCAACTCACAATTTTCTTCAACAAAGAGGTTAACCTGTTCACAACTTGATTCAAGACATGAAGTACATGAATATTTCATATGGAGGTAGCTGACCCTAGCGTTTGTATGAAGGAAAGCAAAGTTTCACAACTACAAACTACTGAAAAGCATCTGAACACAACATATAACCTGCACTAATCATGAAATAACTTGTTCAATCATTGCAAATATGGACAAGAATCAAATGATTTACTTGATTAAATCACATTAAATGCTTTACAATCATACAATAACAATGAGAACTAAGAATAAAACTAGAAGGAACTGTTGTACTTTATTGAATCATAAAGGAATTTTATACAAAGAGCATTGAGAAATGCTTTCAAACGGCTAAAATTGAGTTACAATACCAAATCTTGCTTGTGTGCAACAAGCAAGAAGAAAAGAACCTCTAGAATCAGGTCTAAGCCTTTGCATATAAAGAGAAAAACAAGAGAAAGAAGGCTGGAAGGTGATCTTCAGTGAAGTGGAAGAGTCTCCTTGTTGAACTCCTTGTCCCTTTCTTGTTGAAGAAGTTGATCTCCTTGATCTGTGCATGTGTCTTTTTGATGTATGATGACTGTTTTTTGAACATATTGCCTTTGCAAAGTTTTCCCTTTGACTGCTCTCCTCTTATGCTTGGTATGTTGTCATAAGGTTTATGACTGCCCTCTTGTGATAGGACTACCCCTAATGCACATTGGAACCTTATTGGCATTCAAAGCCTTAGCATTTAATCTCTTGAGACTAAGATTGTCACTTCGTTTTGGTAATATTAACCATGAAGTGTTGCTTTCTATTTACCATATAAGTTTTCTGCTCTTTAATTCTCATGAGTTTGCTGCTCATTTGTCTCAAATTTGCTGCACTTTTTGATAGAATTTTCTGCACTTTTTAATGCAATATTGCTGCATTTACTCTCATTATTTTTCTGCACATTTTTGTATGAAATTTCTACACTTTTATGCATGAACTTGCTGCCCTTTGTTCAATATATTTCTGCCCTTTTATGACAGTCATATTGCCTGTACTCTTAACATTTTAATTTGCTGCTCTTTGACACTTAATTTTCTGTCCTTCAACTGTCATATTTGCTGCTCTTTTATCATGAATTTGTTTGCTCTTTTGACTGTCATATTTGCTGCTCTTATGACTGTCAATTTTCTGCTCGTTAAAACTTAATTTGTTGTCCTTTGTGCAAGGTCACTTTGCTGCTCTTTAACATTACGAATTTTCTGCTCTTTTCTTGGAATTGTTGCTGCTCTTTAATTCTCATTATCGCTGCACCTTTTGTCATCATTGACTGCTCACTCATCTTTATATTTACACAGTCCACAATGCATTCAAGACTGTCCTCAACTTGAATAAACTCGTGGTCTTAGAAAAAGTCTTCATATCTGCTTCTTTTGACTGACTCATGCTCTTACAAATGACTGTGAAATGGCTGTCCCTTGATTGTATATGCAATGAAGTTCTTTAACTGAAATGTGAATATCCCTTTCTTATTAGCACTGTCCTTCTTAGTCTGCATACTATACTTCTATGAATGGTTGTCACTCAACTCCAACACTAGGCAGGTCTGTAGAAAGGAATTCATAATTTCATGAACTCTGCCCTTCTTGACTGCTGCCCCCTGCAACTTTGATATGAAGACTAAGACTCCCTAGAGCTTCTTACTGTCAACTTGAGATGTGACTGTAAATCTATTGCTTAATGACTGTGATCCTCTGGTATTTCATTCCTTAAATGCTATAAGGTGACTGCATTCAAGTGGTCTCCTCTGCTGTTTTCTCAGGAATGGTGACTGTCCTTTCTATGGTCTGCAACTTGCATTAACTTCCCTCAAATACCTTGCTACCTCCTTGATCCATAATGCATTGGTGACTTGAATGTCTTCTCCTGTGCTCTTTCTATGATTGGCCTATCCTTAATATCACTTGGTAGCTTCAAATCTCTATAAGGATGTGCTCATTTGAATGATTGCCCCATTTTTGGTGATCTACCCCAGTCCACAGTCCTCTTTAAGTTCTTCATTTTGTCACTCTATTTGATTCTTAAGTGCAAGCTCTTTCATTTTTCTAGAGTTTAACTGATCCAATCTCTCTACTTCAACCTCGGCCTGTTCAATAATATCAATGGGAAGTGCACCAGGGGCTGTGACTTCATCAACAGAAGCTGTAATGTTGCAAGTCATGTGATCAAATAATATTTGCTCATTCATAGGGTATCCATCAACAGGAGCTTTTGTAGCCTACAGTCCTCTTTAAGTTCTGCCTCTCTATAATAAGTGAACAAAAACTCCTGCAATCATTATAGTTTAAACATAGCATCCAAAATAATCTATGAATCCTCTATGAGTTTGTAATGCCTGACATCATGCATTTAACTGATTCTGGATTCTCAAACAGCAGTAGGATTCCACTTCTTGATGCCTTCACAACTATTCTTCATACATGCATGCCTAGGTTTGCACAACTTCATCATCATTAGAAGCAAAAAAAAACTCATTGCATGCACTTACCTTTTGATGAAAACTATTCATGAAGCTGTTACCAACTTACCATCAACAAAACTCCTTGCAGCCTTTGACATGTCTTCCTCTTTTATTCCTGGCCGCTATGGAAACTTCCAAACTGTTTGTGAAGAGTGTGAAACCCTAAGTATAAACTGCCTCATGATCTGGAAAAGAGAAGCAAACTCAACAACTCTCCAGAAATGCTTGCATTCACGTGCTCATCCCTTCATTCACGCCTAGAAATCATTCACAATCAGCTAGTAACTGCATTGGAAACCATGAAAGAGCAGCTTGCTGCTAGTAAACTAGGGTTTCCTTCACAAGTGCAGTCTACTTGTCTTTGGCATGGAGTCTGCTTCTCTCACATGAAACCTTCTCTCTTTTTGCCACCAATATTTCATTTTCAATATTTTGCAATGTGAGGAAAAGTAAATAAGATAAAATTTGACTTAATGAAAGAAACTCAGAAGGTAAATAATCTCCTTTAATCATCCTTTTACTTGGTCATGCAAGGATTTTTGCACCCTTTGCACAATAAAATGTGAAAACTAAAGCCTTTTAAATAAATGAATGCTTTTTCTCTAAAGCTAGGAGGAAAAATTAAAATATCCCCTTGGTATTTTAGACTAATTTAGCCTGGAAGGCAGAATTAGTTTATAGGTAGCCCAAGAGGAAGAACCTTGGATAGAAGAAGCTAAAGCTGAGTCAGGAGAGAACTTGATATTGAGAAGAACTTGGATATCTGGAGACAAAGAAACCCCTGAAGCTGATTGGTAGAGGAAGAACATCTTTCAAACAAAATGCAAATGTAAGGACAAGGTATGTAAGGTGATCATAGATGGTGGATCTACTACTAATATGGTGAGTACAAAGATGGTTACAAATTACAACTTGCTTGTGTTCCAAAATCTAATCCCTATAAGATTTCTTGGTTTAAAAAAGATCATAGTGTACTTGTGGATAAATCTTGCCTTGTTGCCTTCAAAATTGGTCCATATGTGGATGAAGTGCTTTGTGATGTGGTACCGATGGATGCATGCCATTTCTTGCTGGGTAGTCCTTGGCAATATTATCGAAATGTAATCCATCAAGGTAGAGAGAACACCTATGAGGTCCAACATGAAGGAAGGAAAACACTCTTAAAACCATGGAAAGAGGAAGGAGCATTTGAAGTGGCAGCTTTGTCTCTTCTAATAGAAGCCAAGTTTGAGCTTGAAGAAAAAAGCAAAATTCTAGCTCCTCCAAGAAGAGAGTTGGAGGAAAATCTAGGAGCAAAAGAGGTAAACAATTTGAAGAATGAGATGCAACCAAAAATTGATGTAGAGCTACAACAAGATTCAATTAACAAGATTACATGTGCGCCTTGAGAAAAAGGTGTTGAAGTTTCAGTTGACTGTGACCTTCATTCTCAAGGTGATAGTGAGTTGTGGGAGTATAAACACAATCATCAAAGATCTTCCAAGAATGTGATTCAAAGTTCAGTCCAAAGTAATTGCCTTACCCAGTTTGAGAGGAGTGATGTGAAGTATGATTGGAGCAAGGGAAAAAGCTTCAAGTCTACTAGTGATTGTAGTAGTGATTATTTTATTGGTTTTGCTTTGGGGACTTTGCCTAACCTTATCAGTCCAACTGAATGGTGGAATCAGCATTGGACTCTTGTCCCTAGAAAAACATGGGTTGGAAGCTTGGATGATAGCTCAGATTGTGCCAAGGAATCCTAAGAGAATACTTTGCAGACCAGTCCGCTTGTGGTAATGCAAATTAATTTATCTGAACCAGGAGGTTCAGACCTTTTAAAAGGAAGGTAAAATGATGTAACTGCCGAATCTTTCCTTGCCAGACAAATATGTAACGGCTGATTGTGGGGTCTCTCTGTCAGTCTATTTTTTTCTAATTTTGTTGTTTGTGTGTTCCATTTTTGGGGTGGCGACAATCTGTCCGAGCTGTTTTCTTATTTGGCTTGCCTTCTCCATTTTATGGAGAGTTTTTCTAGGTGGTTGGGGTAGAGGTGTGGAGATGCTATTTTGTGGTCGTATAATATTGGAGGTTTTGTTATGGAGTTTTAAATCAGAGGCTGAATAGGGGTATTTGAAGCCTCATTTGCAGATACAGAGGTTAAAATCTGCATCATAAATAAGAACAGACCTTAGAAGGACATTTTCACAATGCAAATGCAAATAGCATGAGAAGGTTAGAGCTTTGATCAATGGAACAAATGACTGATCTATGGTAGAATTTGAAGATGAACAATGAACTTCAAACATGAATATGTAGTCACTCCGCAATCATTTCAAGAACAATCACAAATAAAGATAGCTATTTTCATGGTGCTTTCCTCATAACTGTGAAGTTCAAGTATGGGCAGTTAATAGATGCTACAGAGTAGTCTTCTAGGGTAGAAGAGTACAGTCTCTACTCCAAAGGACAACCATCTCAGAGGACTGTGCAACAAGAAGAGCAGCAATCTTAGAAGTTATGGACAGCAGTTTGAAGAAGGGTTGTGAAGCACAAAAAATGAATACCTTGAGAAGAAGGCAGCAAGACCATTTGAAGGTTGTCACATTAAAGAATGAATGGTAGTCAAGGGTTTATAAATTGCAAAAGCTAGCTCATAATAATCAAGGGGCAGCAAGGAGAAACTTTACAGAGTGACAGTCATTTACAATGCATGAAACACAGTCATGAACAACATTATCAAGGGTAGAGTTTTCTTTATGTATGGACAGTCACAGGAGTTAATGAGAAGGACTGTCATATGAGTGATGGTAGAGGACAGTCTTTGTGACTGTCATGAAGAAACAGTCCATCACAGAGGACAGTAGCATACATGAAATTTATGATGAGTTTCAGTCAATGTTTCCACCATGACTGGAAATCAAAAGAATAAACCTAAGAGGGCAAATCAATAATGTCATCTTCCATATTCAATGGTTTGTCATCTTACAGTTTCAATGGTTTATGCTATGCCCAAAGAATCATTAATTGAGCATGATTAAAGACAGACAGTCATACCACAGTGGGGGCAGAGTACTGTTTTGATAAAGAGAATGGCAGTCTTTTCAACTGTAGTAAAAGAAACTTATACATGGAGCAGCATCAAAAGAGCATGGTGGTGCTATTGATCATGTTTAAATTGATTGCAGCACTGGTGTTTAAAAATGAAAAGGTTGTTAATGATAATCCATGAAAGTGATGATTTGGGTGGCAAGTTTGTTGAAGTTTTGCCTGGGTTTGGTGGTGTAAGTGTTCAGATTGGAGCTCACATATATGGAGGATGTTCAAAGATCTTTAATGGAGGAGTTTTAGTATAGTCACAGTCCTTTGTCACCATGCAACATGATGCAAGTCATATCACAAAGTGGAGAGGCAAGGTTTTTTATTGTACAAAGTGTCAAGATTGGAGCTCTCAGATAGCCAAGACAGCAGGGGCATGTTCTTCCATTCATGACTTTAGATGCAACATTTATGAATGTTAGTCCAAATATCATGGTGTCTATGCATTGAGGCAAAATTCTAAAAGTGAAGATAATGATCTCATTGATCAAAAGGCAGTGGTAGATTGTCTTTCAAGGGGAAGTCATACATCAAGAAAGCAAGTATAAAACATAACTTCAGGTATGACAACCATGAATAGTGAAGTATCATGATGAGATCACAGTCATCTTTAAGATTAAAGACAGATTTTGCAGAGTGGATGCAAGGGTAGAGAAAGATGGTGGTATAATAATCTTGGACAGAGCAGACATCTTAGGGGTTCATAAAGGTAATGATGACAGTGAATAGAGACCACAGTATGAGTATGTCATCATGAAAAATCATTGAGTTGAAAAGGTAGGGTGGGAGATGACTGTGGGTAAGCAGATAGGTTTCAAATCAAGCACGATGAGCAAGGTTTATGTAGGAGTAAAGAAAGAAGTGTCATGGAAGCAGATTCAATGATGGTCAAATTCTCAAGAGAATGACTGTGTGATCATTTATAAGTGCATTATGAGGAACCGGGTTTTGTGAGGCAGTTTTTGTCCATGTTCATAATAGACTAACCTTGTTTCGATTAAGGATATGTGCAGTAGAGGACTATGAACAGGGGGTAGATTGCCATGAAGAAGTCTAGTTGAATGAGCAAGGGGCAGTTTGAAGGTTGATTACAGTCTAATGCCTAGGTTAAAACATCACTGCCAAGAAAGGAGGTTTGTAGCCTTATGTTGCCATCCACAAAGAGATTCAAAGGACAGTCCACCATATGACTGAGAATGAATAAGGACAGTCATGCCATAGTGTGACTCCATGGCAGTAGAGGGCAGTAAGCTTTTCAGGACAGTCACTAATGAAGTTTCACCTCAAAGTACTCTATGAAAATGACTTAGAGGCAGTCACCCTGTCACAAAGGCAGCCTTTGGTATTTAAGATCACAGTCAAAAACATGGAAAATGACAGTCTTTTGGGCAAGAATGGGTGACAGTCCTATGAAGGTATTAGGAATAGTCATTACTCATGGTGTTAAAGATACAAACGAATATAATAATGTTTGAGAGATAGCTAGTGAGATGAAATGCAAGTAATGGAAGGAATATAAGCATGCATCAGTTGCAAGTTGAAAATTACCCTATGCAAACTTAGAATACATGGTATTGGTCATCTTCAATTAATTTCATATCACCTATCACATGCTCATCATGCATAAGATATCCACCAGATGATTACCACTTAGAGTGGCCTATTCGTGCTCAATTATCATGCACTTACAGGCAGTTTAGGCCTACTTAAGAGCCCCATGTGGTTATAGATGGAGTGAGGTGGAGTTAGAGCCTAAAATCATGCAAAATGGTGAAGTGTAGGTCCCATAAATTAAGGCTTTTTTGCCTTACACGCCCAGCTGTTTGGAAACATCATGCAAAGTTCCTTAAGAGCAGTTTGAGGCCTAAAAAGGAGGAATTTTGGCAGTTCAAGTTGAGTTCAAGACCCCACATGGGTATAGTATCAGTTGAGACAACTTTTCAGCATGCAATCAATCAGTTAGGAGCAGTTCAAAGGCATTTTTTGTAGGGTTTTCTCTTTTGCACGACCCAAAGGAGAGTGATCATGCTAGTTGGTGGAGTTTTTTCAAGAAAAAAAGAGTTGGAGTTCACCATCAGTTTTCTCTTTCAGTTAGGAGATAGGATGTAATGTCCCCATTTTTTTTGCTTGTCTCAGCATCTCGTTGATTAGCTTATCATTTGACCCTCGTAGGCTAATACTCATGGTTAGAGGGTCCTATTTGGAAGTTATCAGGTTGTTCTTCTTCTCCGAAGCGAGGTTTTGTTGAGGGGTTGCCTTTTTTGGTGTTTTGGGACTCAGTTATACACACTTACTATTTATAGTAAGTCACCTTGATGTTGAAGTCCAATATTTCTATTTATGGAAAGGCCCTTGAACCTGTTGTGGGTGCAGTATTTGACCTCCAAGTTCAAACGGCATGGAAAACAAATGTTTATTAAGAGAGATATGATATTTTTAATTATTATTAAAGTTAATCTTTAATAATAATTAATTATTTATTCAAAAGATGTATTATAAAGTTATATTATAACTTTATCTCAAAGGGGGGCCATTTAATGACTTAAAAAACATTTTAATATACCTTGGTATTGGCGCCCATTTAATGTGACTTTATAAAAGTCATC
Source organism: Sequoia sempervirens (assembly GCA_007258455.2). Classification (NCBI taxonomy): domain Eukaryota; kingdom Viridiplantae; phylum Streptophyta; class Pinopsida; order Cupressales; family Cupressaceae; genus Sequoia; species Sequoia sempervirens. The sequence goes on along the minus strand of VDFB02122363.1, from coordinate 8,057 downwards.
AAAAACATATATAATATATATTAATGATTTAAAAGGCCCTCATTGGAAGTGTGCATTTCAAGAGTAATATATAAGCATCCAAGAAAGCAATTGAAGCATTCTTTGTGCATTTTATAAACTTGGCACTTGTGAGTTTGGTGTGAGAAGAAGAAACCTGGGATTTCTACAATTTCTTGACAATGGAGAACGTGGTATCTTCGTTGATCAACATTTTGAGGTTGTGAGATATCAGCTGAAGATTGCTTAGTGAGTTGGCTTCAACCAGAGGTCAATATTGTGCTGATTTGTGAAGTTTTGATCAAGGGTTCGAGCAACTTGTTGAAGAGAAACCAAATATTCACTGTGGCTGCAATTAATATTCATTGTGCACACATTTCAAGGGGTCGTACAGCTACAACAGTCCAGCTGTACCATATCCCAGGCCGCATGTGTTGTCTCTAGGCCAAAACGCCTTGCATTTTGTGTTCATACCTTCACCATTTTGAACGCCTATATCATCAAAGGAATTTTGGATAGTTTTTAAGGTGAAGAACATCCTCATTACAGAAGATCGGTCATCTTATCAGTCATACATATTGCTGCTGCTGTTTCCAGATTTCAATGTAATTTTTGTCTACAATTTCCGGGTATGCATTCCCATGTAAAAAGCATATAAAGACAAACTATTGCTAATAGATTACCTATTGTTGCATTTACTTTCCAGTTGCATTTGTATATCTCTTTGTTATTTTCTTCCTGGCATTCTATATATCAAAAAACACAAAAAACAACAAAACCACAAAAACAAACAAAAACATCAGTTCAGCTGCATAGAATTTTCATTCAGAGACAGGAGGGTTACTACATAGGCTTCTCTTTTCTTCCTTTTTGAAAGGGAGTTGTTTCTTTCTACTTGCATACACAACAAGTACAAAGCATTGTAACTCAGAAATTTTCAAAGTATTTTTTAGTTTTAGAACCATTTTCAGTTGTAACGGCAAGATTCCTTTCAAGTTTAATAAAAAGACAACAGTTCTTTCTCATATACCTTCTATGTTGAGCACAACAAATGAATGATTTGATGATTTTATTGTGTTTTCCTTTTAAAACCTTTAAATTTGTCTCATTTATGCATTGTGGAAGCAAAAGAATTCATGTTAATGTAGGTTATGAGTTGTGTTAGAATGTTCAAGTAGCTGAGGTTGTGAGACTTGTTTTCCTTCTCTCATAGACTAAATACAAACCTTCTCGTAAAACACTTATGTACTTCATGATTAGCTTTGAGTTATGAGCAAACAAACCTTTTGTTTGAATATGATTGTGAGTTTAGAGAAGCTAGTAGAGTTTAAAAATTGGTGCATCACCTCCTAGTAGTAGTAAATTTCATTTCCAAAGCAATCTCTATCCCTTTTCCAATCAAACCAGCAAGTTTTAGAAGGTTTTTCAAAGGAAACCAACCCACAATTTGGAGGTTCATCCTCATCTTAGGCAACCCACGGGCCTTAGGATGTCCCCATGTTGCACAGGATTGCCGAGCTTTAAAGCTTAGCATTCAGGGCGCAATCCTTCGTGACAACACAACTCTTATGCAATTACTTGACATTACATAACTAATAACTAGGAGCAGCTGCCAATTGCATTTTCTTTTCATTGCATTCCATGAGACCACATTGGTTTGAGGCATTTTTTCAAAACCTCTATATAAGTTTACTTTAATTCATCTATTATGTCATATTTTTCATTTTTTATCTTCAAACTCCTAAAAATTAAACTTTTATATGCAACTTCCATCTAATTCTATGTATAACAATGAAGATTAATAAAATCATCAAATGAATTTGGTCTATATTGTCAAAACAAAACAAAAAAACTCAATATAAGCATCTAGCTAAAATGAAAAAGAGTAAATTCCACTAGCTATGATGGAAATGGACTACTATAAGCAATGCAAATGGAATTCATAAGCAAGTTTGTGTTAAGTTGATATCGTCTATATAAGTTTACATGAATTCATCTAAATTATGTCATGTTTTTCATTTTTTTCTTCAAACTCCTAAAAATTGAACTCTTTTATGCAACTTCCATCTAATTCAATGTTGAACTATATGTAAAACTATTATTATTAATAAAATCATGAAAGGAATGGTTCATATTGTCAAAACTAAACAAAAATACTCAATATAAACATTTCAATTGTACCAAAATGAATATATTAATTGAGATAATGAAAAATGATGTAGAAACTTCAAATTGTCTCCTTCTACATTGTCTAGCATGCAAATTGGTGTTGAAAAGGTGATGGATCCAGCATAATTTGGTACAACAACAAGTCAACTGCATGAAAAGGCATTTTTGAGTCGGATAAAGCACAAAACCAAACAAATGTAGAGAATTGTGGGCTTGAATCATGACTCAACTCCTTTTTTACCGTTTTTGCAAAAGCCAAATTTGGTGCTCGCCAAATTTAACGAGCGCCAAATGTGATGCAAAAATTTGTTTCACTTCTTTGCAAATTTTGACATCTAGTTTGGCGAGCACCAAATGTTGTGTTTCACTTCTTTGCAGTTTGGAAAGCGCCAAATGTTTTCTATAGAAAATTTGTCCTTCTGTAAGCCTTGATTGTAAATGGAGACCTACAGAGGGGATAGAGAAGAGTGGGATTAAGAGGCAGAGAAGAGTATAAGATTGTTTTAGGAGGGATGAAGATGCAAAGAAGGATGAAGAGGTTGAGAGGAGCTTTTTGTAATTAAGTTTTCCCCAGACATCACCAAGAGTGGCAAATTATCATAAATTTTCTCCTAATATGTGTGAGCATGCTCCTACTCAATCGTAATCCCTCAACCGTAATACATTAAACCCTTAACCCTAATCTCTCAACCCTATACCTTAAACCCTAATCCTTCAAATGTCAAACCTTAAAGCCTCACCCCTTAAACCCTAATACCTTAACACTCAACCCTCTACCCTATACCCTATCAATTAAACCCTCAACCCTAATTGCTCAACCTTAATCCCTCAAACCTCAAATCTTAATCCCTCAATCCTCAAACCTTAAACCCTCAACCCTCTACCCTCTATCCTATCAATTAAACCCTCTACCCCATACCTTAAACCCTAATCTCTCAAACCTTAAACCCTCAACCCTTAAGCCGTAATACCTCAACCCTCTACCCTCTACCCACTACCCTATTAATTAAATCCTCAACCTTAGTTGCTCGTTGCTCAACCCTAATCCCTTAATCCTCAAACCTTAAACCCTCAACCGTAATACATTAAACCCTTAATCCTAATCCCTCAACCCTATACCTTAAACCTTAATCCCTCAATCCTCAAACATTAGAACCCTCTACCCTTATTTATTGTAATACCTCAACCCTCTACCCTCTACCCTCTACCGTAATACAATAAACCCTCAACCCTAATCCCTCAATCCTATACCTTAAACCCTAATCCCTCAAACCTCAAACCTTAAACCCTAATCTCTCAAACCTAAAACCTTAATCCCTCAATCCTCAAACCTTAAGCCCTCAACCCTTAAACCCTAATACCTAAACCCTCAACCCTATACCCTATACCCTATCAATTAAACCCTGGGCCCTAATTGCTCAACCTTAAACCCTCAACCCTTAAACTATAATACCTCTACCCTCTACCCTCCACCCTATTAATTAAACCCTCTACCGTATACCTTAAACCCTAATACCTCATACCTCAAACCTTAAACCCTCAACCCTTGAACCCTAATCCCTCAACCGTCGACCCTTAAACCCTCAACCTCCAACCATCAACACTTAAACCCTCAACCCTTAAACCATAATACCTCAACCCTCAACCCTCTACCCTATCAATTAAACCCTCAACACTAGTTGCTCAATCCTAATCCCTCAAACCTCAAACTTTAAACCCTGGACCCTTAAACCATAATACCTCAACCCTCTACCCTCTACCCTATACCTTAAACCCTAATCACTCATACCTCAAACCTTAAACCCTCAACCCTTCAACCCTAATCCCTCAACCATTGACCCTTAAACCCTCAACCCTCTACCCTATCAATTAAACCCTCAACCCTAGTTGCTCAACCTTAATCCCTAAATCCTCAAACCTTAAACCCTCAACCCTTAAACCATAATACCTCAACCCTCTACCCTCTACCCTATCAATTAAATCCTCAACCCTAGTTTCTCAACCTTAATCCATGAATCCTCAAACCTTAAACCCTCAACCCTTAAACCATAATACCTCAAGCCTCAAATCCCTACCCTCTACCCTATACATTAAACCCTCAACCCTAATCCCTCAATCCTATAGCTTAAATCATAATACCTCAAACCTCAACCCTCTACCCTCTACCCTATACATTAAACCCTCAACCCTAATCCCTCAATCCTATACCCTAAACCATAATCCCTAAGACCTGAGAGAGAGAGACTTGAGAGGGAGAGAGTTATCTAGTTAGGGTGGGGAGGAGAGATCTGAGAGAGGGAAAGGGGGTGGGAGGTATATTTTGAGGGTGAGCCCTGAGAGAGAGGGAGTGTGAGAGAGGGGGTTGGAGTGAGAGAGAGTAGTCTTGGTAGGGAGGGAGGACTTGAGAGGGAGAGAGAGAGTTATCTAGTTAGGGTGGGGGAGAGACTTGAGAGAGGGAGAGGGGTTGGGAGGGATATTTTGAGGGAGAGGCCTAAGAGAGGGAGAGGTGTTGGGAGGGATATTTTGAGGGAGATACCTAAGAGAGAGGGAGTGGGAGACACCTGAGAGAGAGAGACCTGAGAGAGAGATACCTGAGAGAGAGATACCTGTGAGGGAGAGAGAAAGATAAAGACCTGAGAGATGGATTTGGAGTGAGAGAGAGAGGGAATCTAAGAGAGGGGGTTGGAGTGAGATATTTTTCTAGGTAGGGTGGGAGGGAGTGAAACCTGAGAGAGAGAGATACTTGAGAGGGAGAGAGAGAGTTATCTAGTTAGGGTGGGGGGGAGAGACTTGAGAGAGAGATATGGGTTGGGGGTTTTTTTTTTAGGGAGAGACTTGAGAGAGGGAGTGGGAGACACTTGAGAGAGAGATCTGAGAGAGATGAGAAGGAGAGAGAAAGATAAAGACCCAAGAGAGGGAGTTGGAGTGAGTGAGAGAGAGAAAGAATTGAGAGGGAGAGAGAGAGAGAGAGATGGAATGTGAGACTTGAGAGGGGGAGAGGGAATGTGAGAGAGGGGGTTGGAGTGAGAGATTTGTTTAGGTAGGGTGGGAGGGAGAAAGATGAGAGAGAATTGAGAGGGAGAGAGAGTTATCTAGTTAGGGTTGGGGTGAGAGACCTACAATAGGGAGAGGGGTTGGGAGGGATATTTTGAGGGAGATACCAGAGAGAGAGAGAGAGAGAGAGAGAGAGACCTAAGTGGGAGAGATAGATGGTGTGTGAGAGAGAGGGTTGGAGTGATAGTGATTTTCCCAAGTAGGGTAGGAGGGAGTGAGACCTGAGAGAGAGAGACTTGAGGGAGAGAGAGAGAGAGAGAGTTATCTAGTTAGGGTGGGGGGAGAGACCTAAGAGAGAGAGAGGGTTTGGGAGGGATTCTTGAGAGAGATACCCAAGAGAGGAGTGGGAAACACCTTGAGAGAGAAGCTGAGAGAGAGATAGATGAGAGGGAGAGAGAAAGATAAAGACCCAAGAGAGGGAGCTGAGTGAGAGAGAGAGAGAGAGAGACCTAAGAGGGAGAGGGAGGGAGTGTGAGACTTGAGAGGGAGAGAGAGGGAGTGTGAGAGAGGGGTTTGGAGTGAGATATTTTTCTAGGTAGGGTGGGAGGGAGAAAGTGAGAGTTATCTAGTTAGGGTGGGGGAGATACCTAAGAGAGGGAGAGGGGTTGGGAGGGATATTTTGAAGTAGAGACCTGAGAGAGAGGGAGTGGGAGAGACCTAAGAGAGACCTAAGAGAGAGATACCTGAGAGAGAGAGATGAGAGGGAGAGAGAAAGATAAAGACTTGAGAGAGGGAGTTGTAGTGAGAGAGAGAGAAAGACCTGAGAGGGAGAGATAAAGAGAGTGTGAGAGAGAGGGTTGGAGTGAGAGAGATTTGTCTAGGTAGGGTGGGAGGGATTGAGACCTAAAGAGAGAGACTACTACATCATCGAAATAGGGTTATCTAGTTAGGGTGGGAGGGAGAGACCTAAGAGAGGGAGAGGGGGTGGGAGGGATATTTTGAGGGAGAGACTTAAGAGAGAGAAACTTGATTTAGGGAGAGAGAGTTATCTAGTTAGGGTGGGGGGGAAAGACCTGAGAGAGGGAGAGGGTTGGGAGAGAGATTTTGAGGGAGATACTTGAGAGAGAGAGAGAGGGAGATGGAGTGAGAGACATAGAGAGAAATACCTAAGAGGGAGGGAGAGAGTGAGTGAGAGAAGGGGTTGGAGTGAGAGATTTTTCTAGGTAGGGTGGGAGGAAGTGAGACCTAAGAGAGAGAGACTACTCCATCAAAGAAAGAGAGTTATCTAGGGAGAGACCTAAGAGAGAGAGATGAAAGGGAGAGATAAATATAGACATGAGAGAGGGAGATGGAGTGAGAGGGAGTGTGAGTGTGAGAGAGGGAGTTGGAGTGAGATAGATTTGTCTAGGTAGGGTGGGAGGGAGTGAAACTTGAGAGAGAGAGACTACTGTCGAAGAAAGAGAGTTATCTAGTTAGGATGGGAGGGAGAGGGGGTGGGAGATATATTTTGAGGGACACACCTAAGAGAGAGGGAGTGTGAGAGAGGGGGTTGGAGTGAGAGAATAATCTAGGTAGGGTGGGAGGTAGTGAGACTTGAGAGAGAGAGAGACTTGAGAGGGAGAGAGAGAGTTACCTAGTTAGAGTGGGGGGAGAGACCTAAGAGAGGGAGAGGGTGTGGGAGGAATATTTTGAGGGAGATAACTAAGAGAGAGGGAGAGAGAGGGAGTGGGAGACACTTGAGAGAGAGACCTAATAGAGAGATACTTGAGAGAGAGACTTGAGAGGGAGAGAGACCTAAGAGAGAGAGAGACTTGAGAGAGACTTGAGAGGGAGAGTGAACTGTGAAAGAGAGACCTAAGAGAGAATTGAGAGGGAGAGAGAGGGAGTGGGAGATACCTAAGAGAGAGAAACTTGCGAGGGAGAGAGAGTTGGCTAGTTAGGGTGCGAGGGAGACACTTGAGAGAGGGAGAGGGGGTATGAGAGATCCAAGCGATAGAGGGTGGGAGGGATAGAGCGAGTGAGAGAGAGTTCTCTAGTTAGGGTGGAAGGGATAGAGTGAGAGAGTGAGAGTTGTCTAGTTAGGGTGGGAAGGAGAGAATTGAGAGAGGGAGAGGGGGTGCAAGAGATCCAAGAGACAAAGGGTGGGAGGGATAGAGTGAGGGAGAGAGAGTTATCTATTTAGGGTGGGAGAGAGAGACTTGAGAGAGGGAAAGGGGGTACAAAAGTAGTTAGGGTGGGAGGGAGAAACTTGAGAGAGGGAGAGGGGGTGCAAGAGATCCAAGAGACAGAGGGTGGAAGGTGTAGAGTGAGGGAGAGACTTGAGAGAGAGATGCGAGGGATAGAGGGAGGGAGAGACTTGAGAGAGAGGGGTGGGAGGGATAGAGGGAGGAAGAGACCTGAGGGGGATTTATCCTATACATTAAACCCTCAACCCTATACCTTAAACCCTAAGGATGGAAGACAAGGTAGAGAGTGTAGGAGAGACTTAGAGAGGGTTGAGAGAGAATGGGTACGTATTGGTTAAGAGGGAAGGAGGCAGAGAGGTTGTGAAAGGTAAAACCTCAACTATCCATCAACGATCACAACTTGAAAACTCTAAGCGTTATCAAAGTGGTGGAGCAAAGAGAAAGCAAAGTTTTTTTTCTATCAAAGCAACTCATTTGGCGAGCGCTAAATTTGGCACTCTCCAAATGCCACATCACATTTGGTGCTTGCCAAATTTGGTGAGCACCAAATGTGATGTGCCATTTGGAGAGTGCCAAATTTTGCGCTTGCCAAATGAGTTGTTTGTGGACGTAATTTTCTTAGGATTTACAAAATTTTGACATATTTTTGGCCATGCTAACCATCATGTTTTCCCATATTTCAATGCATGTTTATAAAAAAACCGTGATGAC
>VDFB02122362.1:0-37540 GCA_007258455.2 Sequoia sempervirens | reverse complement strand
AAAAACAACACCAATTTGTATACATCCCTCTTTTGAACCCCTTAATCTCAACCATTGTCAAAATAAATTAGTAGTTTAGAAAGTAGACTCAGAGCACTTTGATCCTTGTTTTTGTTCCATCTCAAAATTTTGAGTGTAACTATCCTCAATTTCACGTCCAAGGTCAGCATTTCCTGATTTCAGAAAAAAATTGGCCACATAAGCCCCTTTTTTGGGAACCATCTTGGTGCACTTACCCAGGTGATAAGAGTGAGTTTTTTAAGCTTGAAAATTATGATGGTGGTCTTGTTAAGTTTCATGATAATACATTTGCTAAGATTTGTGAAAAAGGTTCAATTAGTTTTTATGGAAAGCATAATACATATGATGTTATTTATGTCAAGGGTATATGGAATAATCTTCTAAGTGTAGGAAAAATGTGTAGAAAAGGATATAATCTTGTATTTCATAATGGTGGTTGTGAAATTAGAAAATGAAGCTCTAGTATTTTGGTTGTTGTTGGAACAACGACAAGAGGTAATTTCTATCAACTCAAAGGTAGTGGTGCAAAGTGCTTTATGTCTCAAACTAATAAAATTTGGCTATGGAATAGAAGAATGGGTCACATTAATTTTGATAGCCTAGTGTGGATAATTTCTACTAATGTTGTGAGATATTTTCCAAAGATTACAAAGCCCATCAATGCAATCTGCAAATAATGTCAAATTGGAAAGAAAAGAAAGATAGGATTCAAGATAAAGGAATATTCTACCAAAGGTCCCTTGGAGTTAGTGCATACAAATATATGTGGACCTACCAAAATTAGAAGCTCATGTGGTCATAGGTATTTCATTTTATTAATTGATGACTATTTTAGAATGGATTGGGTTACATTTCTTAAATAAAAATGAGAAGTTCTAGAAAAGTTTAAAGCATTTAAGGCTATGGTTGAGAATGAAATGAATCTAAAAATCAATTTTTTGAGATCTAATAGAGGTGAGAGTTTACTTCAAATAAGTTAACATTTTTGTGAAGATCATGGAATAAGAGGGCATTTATCAACCCTAGAACTCCTTAGAAGAATGGAGTTGTGGAAAAGAAAAATAGAACAGTTCAAGAAGTAGCTAGGACAATGATGAAGAAAGCTAATATTTTAGATTTCTATTGGAGAGAAGTAATTCATACTACAATCTACATTCTCAACAACTTGGATAAGAAAAATTGAACATTTAAAAGACTCCCTATGAGTTATGGTATGGTAAACCTCCTACTATGAAGTATTTTAGATTTTTTGGAAGCAAGTGTTATATTAAAAGAGATGAAGAAAACTTAGGAAAGTTTTATGCAAGATCTAATGAAGGAATCTTCCTTGTATACTTTACAATAAGCAAGACCTACTGATGCTACAACAAAAGATTGAAGAATATTGTTGACAGTGCAAGTTTCAAAGTGGATGAGGAACCACATCAAAGTTTAGTAATGATAGAAGGATATGAATTTGATGAAACACCTTGCAGTGAAGGAGAAAAGGCTGAAGATAAAGGAACATAGTTGAAATATAAAGAGGAAGAAGATCCTAAAAAGAATCCTAAGACTCCTATGTATGTGTAGAAGAATCATTCAGAAGATCAAATCATTGGAGATAAGAGAAAAGGTGTGTTGACATGAAGAAAAGATGCCATGACAAAGGAAAAAATAATGTTTTGTTTACTTTCTAAGGTATAACTAAAAACAATGATTGAGGCATGCAAAGATGAGACTTGGATCAAAGAAATGAAGGAAGAGTTAGAATAGATTGAGAAGAATATGACTTGGGAATTGGTCCCAAGAATGGAAAATAAGAATATGATTTGTACTAAGTGGGTATATTGAAACAAGTTGAATGAAGATGGAAAATTTATTTGGAACAAAGCTAGACTTGTGTGTAAGGGTTACTCATAGGTTGAAGGTATAGATTTTGAGGAAACTTTTGCTACGGTTACAAGAATGGAAGCCATCATGATGTTTTTTATCTTATGCAGCACATAAATATTTCAAATTTTATTAGATGGATGTGAATTTTGCATTCTTGAATGATGAACTAGAAGAAGAGGTATACATTTAACAACCAAAATGTTTTTCAGTTGTCAAAAGATGCAAATATGGTCTACAGATTAAAGAAATAATTGTATGGATTGAAGCAATCTCCTAGATATTGGTATGCAAGGTTAGATAAGTATTGTCGTAGCAAGGATTCAGAAAGGAACTACAAATAGAAATTTGTATTTCAAATTTTAAAGAGAAAAAAATCTTAATTGTGGTGGTATATGTTGTTGACATAATCTTCAGAGGAAATGAAGGTATGTGCAAAAGGTTTGTAGAGGAAATACAAAAATAATTTGAGAAGTCAATGTGTGGGGAGTGTAAGGAAGCTAAGTAGCGAAACAACTTCCTATACTAATCTTGATTGGAGAATAATGCAAGACTTTTACAGATCTTTAATAGTTACATAAACTTAAACATGAATATCATGCATACCATAACACAATTATTTACATGGGGAAAACCCTTTCAAAAGAAAAATCCCACACTCCAAAAGCTAACCAATATATTATTTAGAAATCACAAAGATAACAATATACTTGTAGAGCAAGCTTCTCATAGGAGTATCACCAACCATAGATTGAGAGGCAACATGAATGCTATCAAACTCTTAGAATGCATCACAATACACAACCATAATACAATGCCCTCATAAAATAGGGTTTCCCTTTAGGGAAATTCAAGCTAATAAAATATCAGTCATCGGGTCTAAGACCTATTGATGAATGGTCTAGACAATAATAAAATAAAAATAAAAATTTCCTTTCAAGGGTGTTGCTCCCAGTTCACCCTTGGGGCACACTGCCCTTAGACCCTCATCTAGGGGGATGATCCCCCAAAACCCTCATGCGGGGAAACCCCCTCTCACCCCCCCCCATCACCAACATATCAACAATGCCTTATGTAATTGCAAGGTTGTGACACATTTTCCCAACAAGAAGATGAATTTATTCCTTGATTTGTAGACCAAGCAATAAAAGAAAGGTATATTCATATCACAATATAAGTATGTTAAAGAAATGTTGAAGAAGTTTGGAATTGATGATTCTAAACTGATATGTACTCCTATGGTTATTGGTTTTAAGTTGAGCAATAATGATGAATCTTCTATGATAAATCAGAGCAAGTATAGATCAATGATTAGTGGAATATTATACCTTACTGCTACTAGACCATATATCATGCGTTCATTTTTTCTTGTGGCTAGCTTTCAAGAAGATCTTAGAGAATCTCATGTTATAATAGTAAAGAGGATATTCAAGTATTTGAAGGGCACTCCAAATTATGGTTTGTGGTATCCTAAGGATTTTTTTTTCCCCTTGAGTGAATATATAGATGTAGATTGGGTTGTATGTGCAGATGATAGAAAAAGTACAAGTGGTGGTGATTTCTTTCTTGGAAGCATATTGGTTTCATGGCTTAGTAAGAAGCAAGATTCAATGTCATTATCTACTATAGAAGCAAAATATATTATAGCAACATCATGTTGTACACAGGTGTTGTGTATGAAGTAAACATTGAAGGATATCAAAGTTTCATATGATGAACCTATTCCTATTATGTGTGACAATATAATTGCAATCAATATTTCAAAAAAATTGGTAATGCATTCAAGAACAAAAAATATCTCAATTCGATATCACTTCTTGAGAGAAAAAATTGTAAAGAATAAGGTGAAGTTGGAGTATGTGCTTACTAAGGATCAGGTTGCTGATATTTTCACTAAAGCTCTTCCAAAAGACACTTTTAAGTATCTCTAGGAGAAGTTAGGGGTTATTACCCCTCCTTTCAACTAGATGCATAAGTGTGTGCATTTATTCAGGAAGCATTTCAAGATATATTCTTGGTCCTAAACTGATGTTGAAGGCTACCTCTCAAGGGGAGTAGGTAGTAATATTTGCTAGATAGTACAGAAAAGTATAGAAAATTGAGTGTAGTTGCTTATTGGTGTTGCAGTGGTGTATGTATGTGTTTCCCTTTGAATTTTATCAAAGGAATGGAGAGAAAAAGAGTTTAATAGAGGAAAAATATTTGGATGAGTCTATGGCCCTTTTCCATTGATGTCAAAGGGGGAGAGAGAATCTAAAGAAACATGGAGAGAGTTAAAGTGGTTGAAAAACCATAAGGGGAGAAAGAAACCCATAGTGTGCAGAAGTGAATATGGTCTAAAAACCATAGTGGGAGATAGTATGCAAAAGTATTGTCAGAGGAGAAAAGGAGGAGAGTGATCTAGAGTGTAGGTGTTGTTGGTGTTGTAGGAGAAGAATTATAAGAAGAGATATGATAAAGAGTAAAGAATTATCCCAGTCATGGGGAGTACTACTTATTGCAATATTGTTGTTGGTTGCTTTTGTTGTTGAAGGTTTTTTAGAAAGTAGGTGTTACCATCAATGACAAAGGGGGAGATTGTTGGAAGTTTAGAGATATTGGAAGCTTGAGTTGTTTGTGAGTTTCTTGGGTGTTTTTATTGATGTTAACCCCTTGTATAGAGAAAATTTTGGAATGGATGGTATTGATGTTAACACATGCAGAGGTTGTTGGATTGACTTGTGTTTGAGGATATTTTTGAAGTTGGAAAGTATTACATGTTGAAAATATTGTAGATGTTTTTCAGAGATGTTAGTAATATAGTTGATAAGTTATTTCACTTGGTTTCCAAGTGCTTTTGAGAAAATTTGAATAAAAGAGAGTTCAATGTGATATAGTGGTGTTTAATGTTTTGTTTCACATTTCTTCAAGCTTGAGGATATGCTCATCTAGTTTGGATATGATGATCAAAGGTGTTTAGAGGTGTTATATTGTATAGGAGAAAATTTGCACCCCTTATGTAAATTCCCCTTTTACATACCCTCACCTTAGAAAATAAAATCCGAAGGTGAAATTCCACATCACCCATCCAAAATGCATCCACTTGGAATTTGTTTTGTGTGTTAGTGAGAGAATATTTGTTAGGGACGCAATTACGGTGCGTGAACATCTGTGCAGTGCACTACCGTCCCTAATGAATTCCTACATCTGAAGTTGGTAGAGGCATTACACTCCTCATTGGGATGAATTATAACAATGCTCTATCAACCAACTAACTTGAAAATGGATTATTCCTTCTCATCCCACCTTAAAATTCATTCTATTCACTTTCACTTCATCTTCTTGGTACTTTTTCATATCTCTCTTAGCAATTAATTCAAGCTTCTTCACATTTCTCAAGTATTTCACTTCAATTATCTCATTCTTCAACATTCTAGCACTCCATTTTTTAGCATTACAACAACTTGACACTCCATCAATTCCACATTGCATGCATGAGGTCACCATAGAAGATGTGAGCTTGGAGTATTTTGAGACCTTCCTTCACCATGGTTGCAACAGTGGTTACCTTGCCAACTTTGTTTCCTGCATTCTCCCTTCATTGGCCTTGAGAGAATTTGGGTGGAGGTGGTAACACTTCATTCCTATCTTTTTTTATTTGATAGAATAGAATTTGTCTTTTGTAGTGTTCATCACACTTCTTTCAATATTCTTTATCATACTTTCTACTTTGTTACTTTTCTGGTTGTCCATGGAGGTAGAAACACCAAAGTAGGGGTGTGATTGAGGTAGGCCCCTATAAAACCCCAACAATTTTCCCCTCTTGCTTGTGTGTAGGTAAACGTCTGCATGGAGACTGACGAATTGACACTTTTGTGAGATCATATTCATCACCTTAGCTTTTATTTACTTTCTTTATCATCTTCATATTTATTTTCATACCTTATCATTTTTTTCCTTTTGTCTAGATCAACTAGCTAGGATGTCAGTAGGTTTTTGATCTTTTCTTCATTGTACTTTACATTTTATGGCCATACAAATTTCAGTGTGCCATAGAGATGCTAGCATGCCACACTATCATCCCAAACCCACGCTACCATCCTCAAATAGAGAGTTGTATGAGGTACAGTTTGAACTCCAAAAACTGGCTCATCTAGCCCCAAATAGAATTTCAAGTCTATAGAGTGACAAAAGTACTTCATAGTGCTCTTTATTCTCAATATTCAACCCAAAACCTACCTCAGAGTGAGGTAAGTAAGGGCATCCCTCTACTCTTGGCTCTCTGTGATGTGGAGCCTTGACATGGTTGATCCCTCTCTCTTACACATATCAAGAGTTTTAGGTTCTAAATTGTACTTTAGTGGAAGATGTGTTTTACAGTATGTTTATTTGGTGAAATAGGGTGTCTAGGAGAAATGAGATTTCTCTACATTTATCCACAGTGAAGTTTTTGATGTTGTGGATCTAGGAATGTGCCTATATCATTTGTATCTACCCTTCTTTTAATTTTAGGTGAAGTGCTCTACAAAGTTGTCTAGTGTGTTGGATGTTTATGTCAGTATAATGTTTGGTTGCACAAAATCAAGGTGTTCTTGAGTTTCAGATGGTTGTAGTAACTTGGTAGTGATGTCCACCTCAAATCAAGGAAAACATTGGTTGGACCTTCATCTCCTCAAATTATTAAATTGATTGATGTGGAACCCCTAGCAGAGACTTTGGACAATCAACCTAAGGAGCTCAAGTCAAATCAGGTTAACCAAACCAATCCAAATCTAGAGCCTCCATTCCCTAAAAGATTAGTAGTGCAAATACATCAAACAAAAGCTAAAACCAACTTGTTTGGACAACTTAAGGATGTTTTCATCAAGATACCCCTTATTCAATTCATTAAGGAGGTTCCTATCTATACTAAAATAGTGAAAAAACTATACCTTAAAAATATGGGCAAGAAGAGAAAAGATCCTCAAACTGTACATGTCTTAGGATAGCTTGCAAAAATTATGTTGGGAAACATATAATTGTCCCCAAGTATGCAAATCTTGGGAGTCCTATAGTGGATATAAAGATAAATGAAACTTTCATAAAGAGCACCTTAATTAACTTGGAAGTATCTATTAATGTAATGACTAAAGAAACAATGAAGTTATTATAGTTGATAGAACTCAAACCTACACCTACTATTTCATAATTGGAAGATAGATCCATAGTCAAACTTGAGGGCATCATTTAAGACTTGGTGATAACATTGGATTCATGGGAGTACCCTATAGATTGCATGGTCCTACTACCAAAATCTAATCTTGCAAGCTACCCCTCATATCAGGAAGACCATGATTGGCATCAACAAATACTTTCATAGGCTGAAAATATGGGAATATGATTATCTCTAATGGGAATGTGACCAAGAAATTAGTCCTTTATCCACTAGCCCAGCCACATTCAAACCTAGAACAAATGATTTTTCCTACACTAAATAAGGAAGAGTGGTACTCCTTGCAATACTTGATGACTATTGAATGTAATCCCTTATTAGAACACCAAGATGAAGGTGGCATGATAGTAAACATCATGCAAATGACTATGGTAGGGACCTGCAACATTAGGATTTCCTGACATGTTTGTGGGATCCTTTACAAAATATTATCCCTACCAATTCATCTAAGTCAATTTCCCAAATATTTCACAATCTTTTACCACCCCAATGTATCCCAAACATAGTAGGACTTGACATCTCATCAGTACAAACAACATCCAAGACTTTAGAGATAATGCCAAGAAAAACATTGATGTTAATAGTTAATTGACTAATATACAATAGACATCATGGATGACTATGTAGCCTTTGAATGGGATTATCATGACATGAATGTAATAGACCCAAACTTGTGCATCCATAGGATTTACATCAATGAAGATTTTAAACTCATAAGGAAACCACAAAGGAGAATGAACCAAAGACATAGTTAAATTAGAATTACAGAAATTGCTTGATGTAGGATTTATTTATCCTATTTATGATAGTTAATGGGTATCACCTCTAGTAATTATCCAAAAGAAAGGAGGAAATTTGAGAGTATGTGTAGACTACCAAGAATTAAATGCTACAACTAGCAAGGACCAATTCCCAGTCCTCTTCATTGAACAAGTACTTGATTCATTAGCAAGAAAAATGTATTTCTCATTTTTGGATGGATTTAGTGGCTATAACCAAATTAAGATTGCCCCAGAAGACCAATACAAGACAAAATTTCCATGCCCTTAGGACACATATGCTTGTTATGTCCTACCATTTGGCCTAGGTAATGCACCAACTACTTTCCAAAGGGAAATATTGAGTATATTCTCAGATTTTGCACATGATTGCATGTAGGTTTACATGGATAATTTTAAAACATCTAGGAATACACATGATGAAGCACTTGGAAATCTAGAGAAGGTGCTAAATTTTGAACACCCATAATATTGAGAGGAGAGGTGAATTAGTATTCTATTAAACATTCAAACACAACTTATCCAATCACCAAAATGTATTAAAAAAAATAAAGAATGAAAGCATGAATCATCCACAAAGTTACATAGCACATGAACACAAGTATTTTTACGTGGAAAACCCAAAAAAGGAAAAACCACGGTGAAGATTAGCTCATAATATATTATATATGAATATAGTATATTACAGGGGCTTACTACCAAGACGCATTGTCCTTATAAGGCTAATAGCTAGAATTAGATACAAGACAAAGATGGCTACTTAGCTAAAATGTGAACTGATAAAATTGCACCTTGCTTGTGTTGAATTTCAGTTTCTTTGCAGCTCTAAATACAAAGTATTGCTTTGCTTAGTAGTCACTCAACAATTCTTCCCTTATTATGATCTCACACCTCTAAATTTGCATGTTTACATCATATGAGACCCTTCGCACTTGATTTTCCACTTATACCTTCACATACCTTCCTCAACTCAAAATTGTCACACACACACACACAAAGACATATCCAATAACATCTACATACATCAATTAGGTTGGCCTAATTAGATGTAACAAAAAATAATTCAAAATGGCTTTGTCATCTTTACAAATGATTCAACAACCATCCTCACACTTAAATCAAATGTGAAATACAGAATTTAGGTCAACATAGACCTAAAATAGATATTAAAAATATCTACAATGTATATTTAATCTTCACAACACATATCATGTATTAGGTGGGCTAGGGATTGGACCTAATCATAAAAACTTTCAATCATACATGCACTTCTCCATACAAGTGATTTCCAAATTTGATCTTTCTTCAAATTCATATTTCACCGACATCAGTGAGTCTAACTTTAGAACTACAACACAAAAACATTCTTCTCAAGGAAATGTGAAATCTCCCACACTAATATACTAAATAAAAAAATGATTGTGATACCCAAAGCTAAACTTTGTCATGCATAACTTCTAGGATATTTCATAACATATCACAGAATCTTGATTTTACCTGAATCTAATAGACTTCAAACTATGGTTAAAAATGTAGAGTGATATCATGTAGTGCAATGGAGTACGGACCCAAAAATTGACATGCTAAACCACAAAATAGTTAGTAGAAGTGCTTAGCTGGTTTTCTGTAGAACCATATTTACTGGAGCAACTTATTTTGTACACATATCTTCTGTAGCACTTCCAAATCATACTAAGCTAATCATAATAATGTTGACTCAATGAAAACACTGGATCAAGCAATAGTATGCAATTCATGCCCATGTTGCCAATTGTAGACACTCAAATTTTTCCTCACAATCATAATGACATTCGTCAATTGATTAAATAGATGTTATTATTTACTTAATCAATTCATTCAATACTTTCTTCTATTCATGCATTTCATCAAATCATTGAACCGTCTCATGCTCGTTCACTAACCATTTTGCATAAACGATAATTCTCATTCATAATCTATTTCATAACCATTCATGTTTGTTTGCATTATCATTCACAATACATTTACATAATAAACCACTATCATTCATTTTTAATTCACTATCATTCATATCTGTTTGCATAATAAATCACTATCGTTCATATACGTTTGCATAATAAATCATAATCATTCATAATCCATTTGCATAATAAGTCATAAACATCATTTTCATATTAAATCAATCATCATTATCATCCATTATCATTTCGTATTTATCTCCATTAATAAATAAATTATCATATTCATTGACTTTTGTTTCATAATAAACTAATTATCATAACTTGCATATTAAATTATATCATTTGCATAAATCATTCATGAAATATTTCATTTCAGTAAAGCATTTTTAATCATTTTATTAATATTTAATCATTTAGGTATATTTTAATATAATATTATTTTATCACCTTCATTCTCATGCATAACATTTAACCCAACAATGTGGGATAATGGAATTTCCTTCTCTCACATATTTTATCCCACATTTCATTTTCAACCCCTCTCCATCCTCAAGGAACTTCTATTTAAATGGGATTTCCCTCTCATTTTAGCTCTCACAAAAAATTTCTCACAAGCTTTGTATATGCATACATCTTTATCCAACTACATTAATCAATTCACCAACTGCCTCTTGTTGCACCTATGCTTTCCAAATCTAAAAGCCAAAGTGCATGAACAAGACCTTGGTGTTAGGATGTCAATGGAGAATGATTTATGTTAAAAGAATTTTGTTGTTTTGTAGTTTAGAAGCTTTGCATTTTTGGTTTTTCTTTTAATTAGAATGGCTCTATTGATGTGGTCATGAAATGGTGGTTCTTACTCCATAGAATCATGCATTTTTATGGCTCTACACCAATAGTCCAAGACTTCCAACAATCTCCTTCTTCTCCTTCTTCCAAAAATCTCCTCCTTTGTCATTGATGGCAACATGCATAATAAGAATAGGAGATCTCACCTCTTCATTACCATCACACCCTTTTCCTCTTCTCTCTCCCTCTTTGACATCAATGGAAAAGGGTGTGCCAAAAATGTCATAAGATCCCCCTTAGGAGGTCGAACCCAAAAAAAATGTTTTCCTTCTATATATATGCATATATTAAAACCTAATACAAAATTTAAATCATGATAGATAGTTACCCTAAGGATGCAAAAAATTGAAGCTTCTGAAATGTGTTTTTCCATTTAGATTTTCCTTCTTCCCACTATTTCTTTCCTGTAATAAGAGTCTTGTATAGAAGTTCATGTTCTAGTAGAGTTTCTTCTCCTTCTTTTGGAGTACTAGGATCAAGGTTTACCTCTAAGAGTTTATTAGTACTTCCAAGAGCATTTAAGATCGGTATATGTTTTTCCTTAACTAATCCCCTTAACTTTATAATTTTCTTGATCATTTCATCTCTTTTACTATGTAGGGTGAAGAATTTTTTATGAAGCTCCATTATAGAGATCCAGGTTTTTTCATCATTTTCTTGTACTGGATCATAAGAATATGCATCCATGTTTATCTAAGTCTCAATTGTACTCATGCCATCCTTCATACTTCGAGTGATGTTTGGCTATTTCATGCAATATGAAAGAATGTTCCTTGCTTCTTCCGCACAATCTTGCACTTCTCTCAAGCATTTTGTAACCTTTTGATGTGCTATTATATATTTTATTTTGATATTCACCATGTTCTTTCTTATAAGTCCTATCTCAGTTTCAACTTCAATTTGACTTTTTTAATCTGAGGACATATTGTTTAAAGGACTTGACCAAGAGATTTATATTTTCTATTGTAGATAATGAAACATCAATACTTGTACCAGGGATTACCTCTTGAATAGCTTCGCAAACCAGGATCTTCATGTTCAGCTTCTGGATGACACTTTGAAGCTTTCTACACCTCTTTTTTCTTTGGATGCCTTGGAATAAATGAATTTTCCTTTTCACATATGAATTTAACTCTCTAAGTTGACCTAACCCTTACAATAAATGCTTCAGACTGAAAAGATCATGTTCCTAAAATTGTGTGCACAGACATCTTTCCAAGCTCTGTAAATTGTTGCATTGCAATAGTTTCTTCCGCAACTTTCTTCCATAGCTTCAAAAATTCCTCTTTCATGATATATCTTTGTGCCATATCTTAACACCTCATATTTCCAAGGGGCTTTATAATTTATTTTATTATTCCACCTATGCCCATGACTTGGTTAATTTTCAAGTGAAATATACATAAGTGGTAGGAACGGATGCATTTTAAGTTCCTAATTCATCTTTGTTCTCAGGTGCCTCTTTCTTTCTCCATATCTTTTCCATTTCCGTCTTCAACCTAATAGGATCAATTTTTTCACAAGTTCATTCCTCTTTACCGGATTAGATTGTCTTCTATTTTTTCTTTTGCAAACTCTTGAAATATGTCTAGGCTCGTTGTAAAAGTAGCATACAACCATTTTCTGACCAAATTTACTTTTATTCATTCTTGATCTACACCTGTTAGCCTTATGTCCAAATACATTACATGTATATCAGTAGCCATTGAAAGACTGGAACATTCTCCCAATATTATATCTATTCATCATCTGACTTTTGCACTCAGTACTTCTATGTTCAAATTCATTGCATGCAAAACATTGTATGAAGAACGATCCAACATTTTGATTCATTCTACCCCTACATTTTATTGCCTTATGTCCAAATTTATTACATGAAAAATAAATACCATTGAAAGATGGGTACCTTTTAGCATTTGGTTGTCTAATAGGAGGTCTTCCAAACATTGCAATCATTTCATCAAGCATTGTAGTACTTATTTTGAATTTCTCCTCATGTATTCTTTCCTTTTCTAGATCAAATTTCAGATTTACTACTTCTTGTTCAAGTCTTGAGTGTTCTTCAATCTTGCTTTGTACCAATGCAAATTTAGACATTCCTCAATGCTTCCTTTTTCTTCCATTTTCACTTTCAATCCAGTGATTTCTTCATTTACTTGTTTCAACTGTACATTGACTTCCCTATGTCTTTCTCTGAGCTTCTTGATTTGTTCTCTCAACTTTTTGATGCATTCACTTGCTTCTCCTAGGCTTTCCTTCATACTTTTTTTCTACTTTTCAACTCTGTCAAGATCTTCAAGAGTGGCCTTAAGTTCTTCTTTGTCAAACATGCAGTCATCTTCTTCATATTCAATTGCAAAAATTTCTTTCAAAGGAATAGGACACTTTTTTTTCAGCCATGTGTTCAAACTTCTAAGATCTTCCTCAAGCTATTAGGATTTTCTCAAGGAACAAAGCTTTGATATGAATTGTTAAACACCCAAAATATTGGGAGGGGGTGAATTAGTATTCTATTAAAATTTTGAACACAACTTATCCAATAACCAAAACATATTAGCATAAATAAATAATTAAAGCATGAATCATCCAAAAAGTTGCATAACACATGAACACCAAGATTTTTACATGCAAAACCCAAAAATGGAAAAACTACGGTGAGGATTAGCTCACAATATATTATATTCAGATATAGTATATTATAGGGGCTCACTACATAGACACACTATCCTTATGTCTCATAGCCAAAATTAAATACAAAACAAAGATGGCTACTTAGAAAAAATGTGAACTAATAAAAGTGTACCTTCCTTGTGCTTAATTTCAGTTCCCTTGAACCTTTGAATACAAATCACTTCTCTTCTTAGCAGCCGCTCAATAATTTTTCCCTTATTCTAATCTCACACCTTTGAATTTGCATTTTCGCATCATATGAGACCCTTCATACATGATTTTCCACTTACACCTTCACATACCTTCCTCAACTCCAAATTGTCTCACATATATATCCAATTACAACCACATACATCAATTAGGTTGGCCTAATCATATGTAACCAAAAACAATTCAAAATAGCTTTGTCAAATTTACACGTGATTCAACAAACATCCTCGTGCTTAAATCAAATATGTAATACATAATTTAGGTTGGAATATACATAAAATGGATCCTAAAAACATCTACAATGTATATTTAATCTTCACAAGACATATCATGTATTAGGTTGGCCAGGTATTGGATCTAATTACAAAAAATTTCAATCATACATATAGTTCTTCATACAAGCAACTTCCAGATTTGATCTTTCTTAAAATTCACATTTTATTGACATTAGAAAATATAACTTTAGAACCGCAACACAAAAACATTCTTCTCAAGGAAATGTGGAATCTCCCACACTGATATACTAAACAGAGAAATGATTGCGATACATAGAGCTAAAAAATTTCATGCATGACTTCTAGGATATTCCACAACACATCACAGGATCTTAATTTTACTTGAATCTGATAGAATCCAAGCCATGGTTAAAATTCAAAAGGAAGATCACATAGTGTAGTGGAGTGCAGACCCAAAAGTTGATGTATTGAACCAAAAAATAGTCAGTAGAAGTGTTTAGCTAATTTCCTGTACAACTATATTTACTGGACCAACTTATTTTGTACACATGTCTTTTGTAGCACTTCCAAATCATACTAAGTTGATCATAACAATGTGGGCATCAATGAAAAAACTAGATCAAGCAATATTATGCAATTCATGCCCATGTTGCTAATGGTCCAAAACTTCCAACAATTTTCTTCTTCTCCTTCTTCCAACAATCTTCCCCCTTTGTCATTGATGGCAACATGCATAATAAGAATAGGAGATCTCACCTCTTCATTACCATCACACCCCTTTCCTCTTCTCTCTCCCCCTTTGACATCAATGGTAAAGGGTGTGCCAAAAACTTCATAAGCTCCCCCTTAGGAGGTCAACCCCAAAAAAAATGTTTTCCTTCTATGTATATATACATATATCAAAATCTAAAAAAATTGTTAAATCATGATAGATAGTTAAACCTAGAGGATGCAGAAACTTGAAGCTTCTAAAAAGTGTCTTGCCATTATATTTTCCTTCTTCCAATTATTTCTTTGTTGTAGTAAGAATCCTATATAGAAGTTCAAGTTCCAATAGAGTTTCTTCTCCTTCTTCCAAAGTACTAGGATCAAGGTTTACCTCTAAGAGTTTATCTGTACTATCAAGAGCATTCAAGACCGGTATATGCTTTGCCTTAACTAAGTTCCTTAACTTTATAATTTTCTTGATCATTTCATCTCTTTGAATCTATAGGGTGAAGAATTTTTCATGAAGCTCCATTATAGAGATCTAATTTTTCTCATCCTTGTCTTGTATTGGATCACAAGAATATGAAGCCATGTTTATCTGAGTCTCAATTTTAATCATTCCATCCTTCATACATCAAGTGATGTTTGGCCATTTCACACAGTATGATAGAATGTTCCTTGCTTCTTCAGTGCAATCTTGCACTTCTCTCAAGTATTTTTTAACCTTTTGATGTGCTATTAAAATTTTCTTGTGATATTCATCAGGTTCTTTCTTATAATTCATGTCTCAATTTTAACTTCAATTTGAATTTTTAATCTAGGGACATATTATTTAAAGGAATTGACTAAGAGATTTATATTTTCCATAGTAGATAATGAAACATCAATACTTGTACTAGGGATTACCTCTTGAATAGCTCGACAAACCAGGGTCTTGATCTTTTGCTTCTAAATGACACTTTGAACCTTTCTACACCTCTCTCTTCTTCATTTCTTATTTGGATGCCTTGCAATAAATGAATTTTCCTCCACACATAAAAATTTAACTCTCTAATTTTACCTAACCCCTACAATAAACGCTTCAAACTGAAAAGCTAATGTTCCTAAAATTGTGTGCACTGACATCTTTCCAAGCTCTGCAAATTATCACTTTGTAATATTTTCTTCCACAAATTTCTTCTATAGCTTCAAATTTTCCTCTTACATGATATATCTTTGTTCCATGTCTTGACACCTCATATTTCCAGGGGCTATTAAAATTTTCTATTATTGCTCCCCCTATGCCCATTCATTGGTTAATTTTCAAGTGAATTATCTGCACCAATGGGAGGCACATATGCATTTGAAATTCCTGATTCATCTTTGTTCTCAGACTTTTCTTTCTTTCTCCATATCTTTCTTCATTTCCTTAACCCAAATAGGATCAATTTTCTTCATAGGTTCATTCCTCTTTACCGGATTAGACTATCTTCTATTTTTTCTTCTGCAAGCTCTTGAAATATGTCCAAGCTTGTTGTAAAAGTAGCATACAACCATTTTCTAACAAAAATAACTTCTATTCATTCTTGATCTACATTGGTTGGCCTTATTTCCAAATACATTGTATATATAATAGTAGCCATTGAAATATTGAAACATTCTCCTAGTGTTATATCTATTCATCATCTGACTTTTGCACTTAGTACTTCTATGTCCAAATTTCTTGCATGCAAAACATTGTCTAGAGAAGAATCCAACATTTTGATTCATTCTACCCCTATATTCTATTGCCTTATGTCCAAATTTATTGCATGAAAAAAAAATACCATTGAAATGTGGGTACCTTTGAGCATTTGGTTGTATGATAGCAGGTCTTCTAGCATTGCTTCTTTGATTTCTGAATTGTCTCCTATTGCCTTGAATCTTATTTTAATTTTCAACCTTGTTAGGTGTCTAATTTTCCTTTGAACTTTGCTTGTCTTCAAGTCCCAAACCACCTTTATCCTTAGAGGGTTTTTGTATTGCAATCAATTCATCAAGCATTGTAGTACTTATTTTGAACTTCTCCTCATGTATTTTTTCCTTTTCTAGATCAGATATGAGATTTATCACGTATTGTTCAAGTCTTGAGCATTCTTTAGTATTTCTTTGTACCAATGTATTTAGACATTCCTCAATCCTTCATTTTTCTTCCATTGCACTTTCAGTTTAATGATTTCTTCATTTACTTCCTTCATTTGTACATTGAATTCCCTATGTCTTTCTCTGAACTTCTTGATTTATTCTCTCGGGTTTTTGATGCATTCATTTGCTTCAACTAGGCTTTCCTTCATAATTTTATTCTCAATTTCAACTCTATCAAGATCTTCAAGAGCAGCCTTAAGTTCTTCTTTGTCAAACATGTAGTCATCTTCTTCATATTCAATTGTAGAAATTTCTTCCAAAGGAATAGGACACTTTTTATTAGTCATGTGTTCAAACTTCCAATATATTCCTCAAGCTATTAGGATTTTGTAAAGGAGCCAAGCTCTAATACCAATTGTTGAACACCCAGAATACTAAGAGGGGGGTGAATCAATGTTCTATTAGACTTTTGAACATAGCTTATCCAATCACCAAAATATATTAATAGAAATAAAGAATGAAAGTATGAATCATCCACAAAGTCACATAACACATGAACACAAGGATTTTTATGTGGAAACCCCAAAAAGTGAAAAACCATGGTGAGAATTATCTCACAATATATTATATCTGAATATAGTATATTATAGGGGCTCATTGCCAGGATGCACTATCCTTAGAAGGCTCATAGCCAAAATTAGATACAAAATTAAGATGGCTACTTCGCCAAAATGTGAACTAATAAAAGTGCACCTTCCTTGTGTTGAATTTTAGTTCCCTTGAAGGTCTAAATACAAATTATTGCCTTGCTTAGCAGTCACTCAACAATTCTTCCCTTATTCCAATCTCACACCTCTAAATTTGCATGTTCACATCATACAAGACCCTTCACACCTAATTTTCCACTTATTCCTTCACATACCTTCCTCAACTCAAAATTTCCTCACATATATATATATATATATATATCCAATTACATTTGCATACATCAATTAGGTTTCCCTAATCAAATTTAACAAAAAAAATTCAAAATAGCTTTTTTGGCTTTACATGTGATGCAACAACTATCCTCATGCTTAAATCAAATGTGTAATACATAAGTTAGGTCATAATAGACCTAAAATAGATCCTAAAAACATATGCAATGTATATTTAATCTTCACAACAAATATCATGTATTACGTTAGCCAGGGATTGGACCTAATCACAAAAACTTTCAATAATACATACACTTCTCCATGCAAGCAACTTTTAGATTCAATATTTCTTCAAATTCACATTTCATTAACATCGGTGAGTCTAACTTTAAAACCAAAACACAAAAAAAATCTTCTCAATGAAATGTGGAATCTCCCATGCTAATATACTAAATAGAGAAATGACTGTGATACAAATAGCTAAATTTTTTCATGCATAATTTCTAGGATGTTTCACAACACATCACAAAATATTGATTTTACTTGAATCTAGTAGACTTCAAACCATGGTTAAAGTAATAGAGTGAGATCACATAGTGTGATGGAGTGCGGACCCAAAAACTAATGCACTAAATCACAAAATAGTCAATAGAAGTGCTTAGCTAATTTCTTGTACAACCATATTTACTGAACCAAATTATTCTATACACATATCTTCTCTAGCACTTCCAAATCATACTAAGTTGATCATAACAATGTTGACATCAATGAAAACACTAGATCAAGCAATAGCATGCAATTCATGCCCATGTTGCCAACAGTCCAAAACTTCCAACAATCTCCTTCTCCTTCTTCCAACACTAAAAAGGTGTCAAGAAGACAACTTATCCCCGAGTCATGAAAAATATTTCATGATGATGACATAAGGGATTGTATTGGTACATTTTGTGTCAAATGAAGGCATTCAAGTGGACCCCAACAAAATTGAATTTATATCAACACTCCCTATGCCTCAAAGACAAAAAGATGTCATAAGTTTCCTAGGACATGTTGAATATTATAAGAGATTCATTCAAGACTTTAACAAACTTGCAACTCCACTATTTGTTTTATTGTCTAAGGATGTAGAACTTGAGTGGGAAATTGCTTATCAACACTCTTTTGAAGCACTCAAAGCAGCATTAACTAAAACACCTATCTTGAGAGGACCAGATTAGACCTTTCTTGTCCATATTGATATAGATGCTTCTAAATTTTCTATAGTAGTTGTGTTTGGGTAGAAGGAAGGAAACAAGGAGTATGTCATTTATTACATCAATAAAAATTTACAAGGGGAAGAACTCAATTATATAGTGACAGAGAAAGATATTTTGGTTGTAGTATATGTAACAAACAAATGTAGGTATTATATTACAAGATATCTAGTATTCATTCACACTAGGCATACTGCAATCAGATATTTAATGAACAAACCAATAGTTGGTGGTAGACTTGTTAGGTGGTTGTTATTACTTCAAAATTTTGACATTACCATTACAGACAAGCTTGTAAAAGCAAATGTAGTAGGATACTTTTTATCCAAAATACCAACTAAATTAGAAGAAGATGTTGATGATTCATTTCCAAATGAACATATATTTTATTTATCTCTCCATACACCTTGGTATGCAAACATTGTCAACTATCTAGTAGTATGGTAGACACCACCTCATTTCTCCCCAAGAGAAAAGAGATAATTGGTTCACAAAATTTTTCCCTGCTCCTAGATAGCTAGATACTTATTTTACACAAGCCTAGATAACATTATGAGGAAATGTATCAGGGAAGATGAAGTATATGACATTCTCAGAGGATTTCACGATAAACCCTATGGGGGACACTTTGTAGCAAAGATGATAGCCCTTAAGATTCTTGACACTGCCTATTATTGACCAAACCTTCATAAGGATGTAGTAAAGTACACAAGGAGTTGTGAAAAGTGTTAGAGAATGAGAAGGCTAACAAAAATAGATGAAATTCCATTGCATCCATAGTTAGCAATAACACATTTTGATAAGAAGAGATTAGATTTTATTGGCCCCATATCGGCAACATCAAACAATAAGAAATACATACTGGTGTGTGTAGATTACCTTCAAAGTGGGTGAAGTTTAAGGCTTTACAATTTGTAAGGGATGGTAATGTGGCAAATTTTCTCTATGGGGACATATTTACAAGAGATGGAGTTCTAAGAGTGATTGTCATAGACCAAGGACCCTAGTTTACATAAGAGCTGATCACAAAATTGGTTCAAGAGTATGAGATCAGATGTAGGAAGTCTACACCTTACCACCCTCATGCTAATGGACAGGTAGAAGTCATAAACAAGAAGATTGAGAATATTCTAAAAAAATAGTACAAATTCATAGGAAATATTAGGTAGCTAGGTTGCTTGAGGTAGTTTAGGCCTACAAGACAACTTGGAAAACCATATCAGGGTTTACACCATATGAATTGGTGTATGGAAAGAAAGTAGTACTTCCTATTGAATTTGAATGGAAAACATTGAGGACTGTAGTTACATTGGCATGGACTTCTCAATTACATAATAGGAGAGATTACACAACCTCAATGCACTTGATGAAATTAGGATGGAGGCTATGCACCACACTAAAGTTGTTCAAAATCAAAGAATCACATGGAATGATAAATTTATTAAGACCAAGGAATTAAATGTGGGAGATTGGGCTTTGATTTATGATTTAAGATATAAGGACTATAGAGGGAATTTTCAGACAAGATGGCTTTATCCATATGAGATAAAACAAGTGTTTTCCAATGGAGAAGTATAGCTACAAACCATTGATGAAATTAGGTTCTCACTATTGGTTAATGTACATAGACTGAAGTTCTATAAGAAACCACTGTAAAAGGATTATTTCCTTCTTTCATTAATCCAGGAATTTGAGCCTTCACTTCACAATTCAACTACAAAAACTACAAGTTCTACACATGATTTAGTATAGGAGCTACCTATCTTTCCTATTGATGTCACTTAGGTATAAATTTCTACCACGCTTCACAAGCATGCATTTCACAAGGCAACAAGAAACCATTTAATCAATTTTTTCCATAGTCAGCAAAGTTGAAGGGACTTGTAGCAACATGCCTAAAGGTGACAAATTTTAGAAAGGGACCTATTATTAGAGGTTCCAATAGCAATTTACTACAAATCATTTTAATATTCCTTGGTTAATTAATTGCATATCTATACTTTACAACTTCATTACTCTATACATGCAACCACATACATTTCATTTCTACACATGCAGCCTATACACCACCTCACACTTAGTATTTTATGTTGGTTTGAATATAAATTCTTGTACCTAGTAATTTATCTTACTAGGGACTTGTTGTGCCCTCAACACACACACCTCATTTGAAACGGGGACCCTCTCTTTCTTTCACCTTGCCCTGGTCATTTTGTTGCCACCTTGTTGTGCATGCCCCCATTTTGGTGTCCTAGATGGTCAACATTCCTCCAAAGTCTCATCTCAAGTTGACCATTTTTCATCCCCTCCAAATTTACCAAGTCTTGGGTCCTCATGGAGTTCCTTTGGAAATTTGTCTCTACTAGTGGCCTTGGAGCCTTTTGAGTACATCATGGTGAGTTTCCCTCTCCAAATTTTTCTTACACATTCACTATTTAAAAATGGCCAAAAGGCTTTGTCTTTCTGTGCCCCAGGACCTGGCTCCTTGATCGTCGTCCTCATGACTTATGTTTTAACCAACTGTCCTTCACTTGCATTGGGCCCGCCCCGCTGGGTATCTCTGCCTAGAACTCTATTATGCATTTTCCCTTTGTGGATGGTCATCCTTCACCGGAGTTCCACCCACCAGACCCTAGGCTCCCTTTTTCTATTGATTTACTCCTTGACATTGAAAATGGTTGTCATCTTGCATCTTTCTGACCCTCAGATTTTGGATCCCTCACCATCGTCTCAAAATTTGAATTCACCAACTTCTCATCCATCGTACAAGCATTTATGGTGTGCATTAAATGTAGTTAGGGGTATAAATATTCAGGTCAACCTATCATTTTCATGTGTCAAGATTAGCCAATGAAGTTCAGAGCAATTGTAGAGAGCCAGAGCCTTCGTTGCCCGCTGCCTTCGCACTCGCTGTCTTCATTCACCAATTCTTCGTGGATTTAACAGCTCCCTTCATTGGATTCTTGTGGTGAGTTCGTTGTATTCCCTTCCTCTAATTTTTTCGGTGATTTTTCATTTAACTAATGAACAAAATGGGGTTAAAGTGAATTCATTTGATAGAGGAGGGTTGGCTTTAGAAAACCCATATGATGAAATCTCGAGAAAACCCATCAATAGAACTGGCGCTAGGAGGGTAAGGCTAAGTTGGATCAAATTGGATCATTCTCCCCAAAAAGGTTTCAAAGAATTCTAAGGTCAACACCAAACAAAGGGTAACTTCAAGAGTTGTAGCCCCCACAAGGGCTAAATGAACTAAGGGAGGAAACTCAGCCTCTTCCTCTTTCTCCATCACTTCCACTTCCCTTCCACCTTCACCTTCCTTTTCCTTCCATCCATCATCCACCTAACCACTCCAAATTGCCTTCGGGCCTCATTCTTCCAGTGGCCAAGAATTTTTCCCTCTCTTAGCCCTCCAAGTCCAAGGCAAAGCTCAAATATTCATGGCCCAAGTACAACCCCAGGTTGTTCTACAACAAGTGCAACCCCAGATTGTTGTTCCTCAATAGCAAGTAACACCTCTGCCTCCCCTCATGGCTTGGTTGGCACAAAACCATTTTCTGTTAAACTTCACTGCTTATCATGATATTCCCAAGAATCTAGAGAAATTATGTACAAATTTCAATCCTTGCGATCCACAGAGGATGGCAGAAGAACACATCAAGATATTTGAAACAGCGATTAAAGATATGCAAATTGATCACGAGGATGTTTTATCTTGCCTCTTTCCATATTCACTAGGGGAGGGGGATTTTATTGGTATATCAATTTTTTGAGGGGGTCCATTACTACATGGGATCTCATGAGGAATGCTTTCCTACAAAAATGTAAAATTTCAATCAGCCCCTTAGAGTTGTACCGACAGTTTATGTTTGTTCGCAGGGAAGTTAATGAACTGAATGACTCTTTGATTTCCATTGCACCTTTATGAGGCTTCAATATCCATATGTGCACAATGATGTTGTGGCCCTACCCATCTAATATGCACCATTAGATAATTTTATGTCAGTATTGGTAAAATGGATGCACCCACCGCTCACCAAACTGGTGACTACTTATGCAGAGACTATTGTCGCCAGTACAGACTTGGGATATAACATCTCTGGTTTGCTGCCCTCTTTGGGACTAGTGGCTCATCTAATGCAGGTTCAAGGGCTTAACCAAGCATTCACTCATTAGACACCTCTTATAAACTAGGTGCCTCAGCTACCCATTGTCCCGCACCCTGGACAGTCGATGAATCATGCACCTCTCATGCCTTCTCACTTGCAGCCACAACAACAATAGATCTACCCTCAAGCTCCCAAATAGTAGTAGGTGTACTCTTAGTAGCCTCAAGCACTATTATACTTGTCCAGACTAGAATTCCCTCCAACACATCAAAATCATTTGATGGCCCCACCTGTCTTTCTCCAAAATCAAGTATCGTAGCCAAGCAACACCAAGAAAGACAAACTAGAGGAGCTAACTGAGATGATAAAGAAAATTTCCATGAAGATGATGCACTTGAGGAATCAGAATAATCAGTTGCAAGTCTCCCAGTGCAGCCTCCAAGCCAATCTTAATTGAGATAGCTGAGATAACAGGGATGGTAGGGACAACTGTGAAGCGAGCACCTCTTCTAGGTAGAATTATGATAGAGGGCAGAATTCAAATGAGAAATTCAAGAGGATACCTTCCCAAAGGAAAAACCAAATGTGGAACATAAGGCCCAACAATGGAGGTATTCCTACTCCCCTTGATCAACCTGTCGATAATGAGAAGATGACTAGTGGAGTATACCTTACCGAAGCAGCCTTGTCCGGATGGTGCTAGATTCACAAGACAAGCAGACACTCTGAATTGGACTGCCCTAAATTCTAGACATCCACAAAAAAATTTCAAGTGGAGGTCCAGAATGTTGTTGATAGTGCCAGTTGTAGGGACATTGGCCCATCTAAGCCTTACGACTCCTCTTGCCTCATAGTCAACCAAGCTCCCTTCCTGCAGAGTGACTACAATGAGCTTGAGATCAAGGCAGCTCTCACCAAGAATGAAGAAGTGCAAGAGGTAAGTAACGAAGAAACCTTGTCTCAACTTTTTGATTTAGTAGACAATAGTCCAATAGATGAGGAAGAACCACATGTAGATGAGGTTCACATGTTCCACCAAAGAACAACTCCCTATTTCCTTAGGAATAGGAAGGCAGATGGACCATTTATGACTTCCACTCCACCTAATTATTTTAGTACACCACCTGACCCCAATGCTAGCAATAATCTTGGGCTTCCCCATGTGCCCACTTAATACTTCAACAAGGATAGGCCACAAAATCAGCCTCAAAATTAGTCACAAAATCAGCCTTAAGGCCAATCCCAAAACTAGTCAAGTCAAATGAAATCCCAACCTTCTAGCTTTGCCATAGGTCAAGCCTTTGACTCTCAGATTGGACAAATGGGTGAATATGTAGTAGAAGAATTCAAGAAGGTAAAAATTAGCCTATCTTCCTTCGAACTACTCAAAGTCCCTACTGTAATACATGCCTTCTTTAGGGTAATTAATGGAACCCCATCCTCTAAGGAAACTCAAGAAGTACCAACCAAGAGGGTCACCTTTGAAGAACCCAAGCAAGAATCCATGATCCAGGACATCATAGGGAAAAGGAAGGATGTTCCCTTAAATTAGTCTACAAGTAAACAACCGACAAGAAAACCAGATTAGAATAATAGGAAGATCTCCAAGGATCAACCATCTGGGAAAACCAAGGATAGGACTGGTGATAAAAAAAAAAAGCTCAAGTAGCCCAGATGGAAATTCCTATGGGCTTCTTCCAAGGGAAATTGGAAAAACCACCCTTCCTCACCACCATCTAGATATTCAAGAAAAAATTGCACAATTGTCTAATTGACTATGAAGCATCAACCAACATCATGCCCTTGGCTATATGCAAAGCTCTTGGGATTACTCCCACACCTTCAAATAAAAAGGTGACTCAACTGGATAAAACTAAGGTAAATATTGTGGGAGAGATGAATCATATTCCAATGTAGATTATCATAGACCTGAGGGTGCAACAAGTCATTGACATCCATGTTGCAGATATCCCCGATACGTATGGAATCATCTTAGGATGGGACTTCACCCATGCATTGAATGGATATGCTGCCACAAATATTTCTCACATGTGGCTACCATGGAAGGGACTATTGAATCAAATTTGTATTAATCGAGAGCCATGCATGAAATTCATGATTACATAATACAATAACTTAAATGAGGTTGTTTGTTGAGACAGAAATGGGAAACTATTGTCCCTTTGCTTATCAAGAAGATGTGGAGATGCAAGAAGAAGGCATGGTCGCTGAGGTCTTATTGGTATAGTGTATCCCTCCAATTAATTTAGCCCATACACCTCAAAGCACATAAATTTTGGTAGAAGTCGATGATGAGGAAACCCCTAAGGACAACACTTTGGGATTGCTGGATGGATTTCGGGATTTTGTGGAGAAGTGCATACAAAATCAATGTAGTATAGGGGAAAGAATGAATTTTCAAGAGCTCCTACTCCCAAATTGGTGCAGGTTACATGATGTTTCTCATTCTAAGTTCGAGTTTTGTTTGTGCCAAACAGCAGTGGAACACATCAAGAGATTAGCTACTCCTAAGGAGGAAACATCGTCGAAGCAACCTGCCCTCCATCATACCAAATTGACACCTACTCTAAAGGTTATAGATGTCAACCCATAGCTTAAAGGTGATGATAAACTCATTGGCCTTGGCATCAAAGAGCCTTCCAAATTCTAGACATTACGCTTCGATAGGTCCAAGTCAAAGCAAGGAGTCGACACCGGATTAAAACTAATCAGCCCTATGGGTAAGACTTATTTCGTAGCCCATAGACTTCAATTCTATTGTACTAATAATGTAGTGGAATATGAGGCTTTAGTCCATGGTCTCCTGATGGCCTTAAGAAAAAATGTTAAAATATTGCAAGTCTTTGGTGATTCTAAATTGGTAGTTAAACAAGTCAGAAAACTATACTCCTGTCATGACAAAAGATTGAAAAACTATAGGCATAGGGTTTGCGATCTCTTATAAGGACTAGATGCATTCAATATATAGTTGATCCCTCATGCTCAGAACCATATGGCTGATGCTTTGGCTCAGGTAGCCAACACGTTACAACCCCTATCCTTGTCAGATCTCAAGAAATTTACTGTTGAGTTGACATCTACACCATCCACTTTAGATATTGTCACTCACTTTAAAGTCTTTAATGATGATAAGCACATTCTTGATTTCATCATGAGCTTTGATGTCTTTGCCACCCAAATAATAGATGAAGCTAACCCAAAAGAGGCTGAATTGGACATAGGAGTAATTAACCTCAAGACCAACACGATTCCCAAAGGTATGGTTCAGCTTGAATACATTTTTTACTTGGATCAAATTAGAGATAAAGATCAGAAAACCAAGAAGGATGCCATAACCAACCAGTGTGACACTCAACCTCAAAACAGCCGAGGATGTCAAAAATGTCTTCATTGGCAAGGTGTGCACGCCTGAAGAAAAGAAGGGAATCGTTGATTCCCTAAGAAAGTATCACGATGTGTTGGCATGGAGCTATGAAAATTTAAAGACTTATGATACCTCCACATCACACATACCATCCTTCTCAAGACAAAAGTGCGGGCATACCACCAATGGCAATGCCCTATCAATGCCTTGTTGGAGCCCATCATTTATAAGGAGGTGCAAAAATTACTTTCAATGAGAATCATCTTTCCAGTCAGGCATTCCATGTGGGTGGCCAACTTGGTTCCGGTCAAGAAAAAGAACAAAGAAATTAGATTTTGCATGGATTTCCACAATTTGAATAGAGCTTTGAAGAAAGACAAGTATCCAGTTCCTTCATTGGATGAGGTACTATAGATCATCAATGGCTCACAAATGATGTCTTTCCTTGATGGGTACTCCGAATACAACCAAGTTATGGTGCAATACGAAGATTTCCATAAAAGAAAATTCACTACTAAGTGGGGGACCTTTACCTACAGAAGAATTCCCTTTGGGCTCATTAATGTTGGTGCCACCTTCCAACATGCTATGGAAATTGCCTTCAAAGACTTGATTGGGAAGTGCATAATCATTTATATGGATGATTTAACTATATTTTCAAAGAAGTGAAATGATCACATCT
The DNA here is from genome assembly GCA_007258455.2 of Sequoia sempervirens. Lineage (NCBI taxonomy): Eukaryota > Viridiplantae > Streptophyta > Pinopsida > Cupressales > Cupressaceae > Sequoia > Sequoia sempervirens. The sequence goes on along the minus strand of VDFB02122362.1, from coordinate 10,618 downwards.
CTAATTTATGCAAGGTATTTCATAGGTGTCCAAAGTTTGGGGTTTCCCTTAACCCAAAGAAGTGCATTTTCAGAGTGACTGAAGGTAGATTGTTTGGACATATCATTTCAAAGTAGGGAATCTACATAGACCTTGAACACATCCAATCTCTGCTAAAGATTCCACTACCAGGTAGCAAGAAGGAATTGAAATCCTTCTTTGGAAAGATCAACTTCGTGAGGAAATTCATCATGGGCTTTGTTGTGATTGTTAAGCCGATCAACGCCATGTTGAAACAAGATGCTAAGATCAAGTGGACCCCTGAAGCAAAGAAGGCTTTTGAAGAGATTAAGAGAATAATATTTTAGGCACCTGTGCTCATCAGCCTAGACTATTTGAAGCTATTCTACATCTATTCATTCACTTCAAAGCATTATTGTCCCAACATTCTAACTCAGAAAGATGATGAAGGGAGTGACCACCTGATCGCCTTCATGAGTGCCTCTTTGAAAGATTTTGAACTGCACTAACACAATGTAGAGAAACAAGCATATTCCCTCATTAGGGGAGTGAAGAAATTTAGACATTACATCTTGTGTAATAAAGTGTTCTCCATAGTTCTTGACCCAGCCATGAAAACACTACTTATCTAGAATGAGTTAGGCGAACGAAGGAAAAATGGGTCACACTGCTAGAAGAGTATGATCTGGAAATCCAACCAATGAAGTTAGTGAAAGGACAAGCACTTACCCAAACAATTGTTGAAGTAGCAGTCAATGCAGGGCTAGAACTCACAAAGCAGCAATACCAATTGGAGGATGTTTCTCCAGGTGAGTGGTACGAAGTCGTTTATTATTTGCTAAATCACAAGTGCCCACCCTACCTACAGGGAGTTCAAAAGTGTGCACTTCACTTGAAAAGTAGCAGTTACATGCTGTAAGGGTCCATTTTATATAAAAGGAATCATGAAGATATCTAGTTGAGATACCTTAGCAAAGAAGAAGTGGATCAAGTCCTAAGGGAGTTCCATGACAAGTTTGGTACTGGTCACGGGTTTGGACCTTCCACCACACATTAGATATTAAGAGCAAGATATTATTGGCCAATAGTCTTCAAAGATGCCCACAGCCATGTTTACACATGTCACACATGCTAGACTGCCACTACTAAGGAGAAGAATGTTGTCGTCTATTGCAACCTGTTCTCGAGGTGAGACCATTTGTCTAATGGGGTCTCAATTTTATTGGTTTGGTAAGCCCTCTGTCATCTATAGGACACGAGTACATCCTAACCACTTTTGATTATTGCACTAGATGGATAGACGCAATTGCATGCAAACAATGTACAACTGAGGTAGTCAAAAATTTTCTAGAAAGTTTTATTTTAAATTTCTTCGGTTGTCCTTATGCATTAGTGTGTGATAATGGACATGTGTTTGCTTCGTTAAAATTTTCTAGTTGGGCTTTTCACTATGGGATTGCCCCTAAATTCTCATCCAATTACTACCCTTGGGGAAATGGCCTTGCAAAGTCCACAAACAAGAATTTGATAACTGTAATCAAGAAATTGTTAGATAGGTGTAGACACGTAAAATATACCGATTGACATTGTGCATCTGATCCTGACTTACTAACATCATTTCTTCTTGAATCATCCCTTGGTCTAACCATTTAATCAAATCTCCTTATTTGATTAAATTCATCAATATTCCCCTCTTAATTGAATAAATCATTTTATCTAATTAAGTAAATCTCTTTTGTTAATTAAATCAATCCATTTGATCTAATTATCCCTATTTAATTAAATAATCAATTTATTTGATTAAATCTCTAAATTCTATCCATTAAATTAAATAAATTAAAACCTTATTTGATTTAATCTAACACCATCTCTTTTAATTAAATAAATAAAAATCCTTATTTAATTAACCTCTTATCATGTTCCTCTCTTATTTGATTTAAATAAATCCATAAATTTGAGTCAAATAGGTCACATCATCTAACCTCTCTCATTAAATTAATTAACCCTTGATTAATTTAATCTCATCTCATGTCCCATCCTCTAGATAATGCAAGTTGCACATGAAAATAGATTTAATTCATTTATTAAATCTCTATTTTTCCTCACAAGGCATCTTTTGGAATATTCTCTCAATTTGAATTCAAAAATTCCAAGTCAACATGTACATCCAACAAGGCAATAAACTCATCTTACATGTCCTTTGCCTTGAGCCAAGTGGCATTTATTGCATTTTCCCTTCCCTCTTACAAGTCATTTCAACAAATTTGAAATTCAAAATTATGCATTTATTGGCACAATCCCCAAATCTTGCACATCCTCCATCCATTCATAGCTTGACAAGTGGCATTATGACATTGGATGAATGTTAATCCCACATTGCTCAAATTTGGACATTCATCCATTTTGACATTCTATAAATAAAGAGCTCATATCCTCATTTGATCATCCACAATTTATGCAAAGTTACCATGCTCAAATATCTCTCAAATTTCATCCATTATCATTGAGTTCTTAATTAGGTTTTGTAGATTTTTGGCTTGGAGCTCTAATCCTTCATCAACAAAGTGGATCAATCTCATCAACATATCAAAGCTTGCATCTTAGGAATTGGGAAAGGGCCAATTTTCACATCAAATTGGCACCAATTCCCCCATGGGATCATGAGTTTGCACATTTAAATTAGGATTTAATCTATTTTGTGCTTTTCATTATTCATTTCATTGTTTTCTTTCCTACTTTGAGTTTGTAAATAAATTTCATGGGGGATTCTTATTTTGGCTTGCAATCTCTTGTCTAACTTGTTTATTCTTGTTGTTTTGTAGGTACCAAGGTTGGGGTTCACACATTTGGCATTAGAAGGAGGGCAGCATCTCATTTTCAATCAATTTTTCCCAAAATTTCTGCATTTTTTGCTCATACACAAAAAATTCTAATGTTGGGAGCTCAGCATTGTTGTTTTAGCGTCGTTGTCTCTTTCGCGTCGCTATATAGCACCGTGGGAGACTGAAAGTGCGACGCTGGACTCATCCTGCCAAGAAAATTTGAATTATAAACTCCGATGTTGGACTCATTGACTCACAATTTTTTTCAAAAAGTATTAAACTACGACGCTAGAAGAAAATTGTGATGCTGGAGGAAAAGTGCGATGGAGTTGAGCTCTCTGTCCTGACACAGAGCGACGCTCATTGGCAAGCGGCACTGTGAGAGTACTGCTGGGAAATCAAACTATGACGCAGTTACGAGTTGTGATGTTGGAAGGGAGTAAAAAGGGGAAATTTAATTTTAGCACGTGTTATTTGATTAATTATTAATTTGTTCTTTGTTTTCTACTTTTTTGTCCCTATATTTTCTAGAATCTAACTAGTTTTTCTTCATTGTAGGTTGGGAATCGAAATTGAAGAAAAGAGAAGCATGAGAAGGATGTTCATCAAATCAAAGTGTTTTTAAACACTTTAGTGTTTGCTTAACACTTTTTCACAAAATTGTTATCTTTTCTTTCTTAGGACACTAATTTTTGTTTAGGTTTAAAAAAGAATCTTTCCATTTCTTGCAAAAGGCTAAAATGAACATTAGGATCACAACTTAGTAGATTTTGTTTCTTGGATTAAAAATTGAACAAAATTTATCACTTGTCTTTTGGTGCTTAAAATGAACTCACATTTTGATTTGTGGATTTAAAAAAAACAAGTGCAACTTTGTTTTTGTGAGGGCTTACTTGAACTAACCTCATTGAAAAAGGACATATGCACTTCTCTTGCGCTTTATAGCGATCTTGAGAATCAAAAGGCCTTTTTCATGATTTTAGGTTGAGACAAAGCAATCACCTACACACTTTTATTTGGGTTTAAAATTGAACATCTTGTGCAAGTTTGAGTGGGGGCATTATCGTGTATATTCTCTCTCTTTGTTGCCATCAAATATTGATCGAGTTACGGATTTTGTCTTTACTCGCTTTTGTTTATCCTAGAGGGCCTGCCTTGGGGAAAAATTACTCACCCAAGGGAACGACTCAACCGGTAACACTCTAAAGCCAAGAGTATTTCCAACTAGTATATAAATGTGGGTATTGGAGTAAACACCAATATCACGCAATTGACTCTGACAAGATGGATTTGAAAGGGGACTCTTGCCATATGGGTCAACCTTCATGAACGGAAAGTCCTTCTTAAAACCCATGTGCTAGAATTTTCCAAAATCCTTTAATCTATTTGTTGGTGCAAGAACGGTCATTTTGAAGCCACCCCACACATTTACGGTCTTTTAGTAGAAATGGAAAACATGCCATGGGAGTTTCATGGGTTTTGATGCTTTGCTACCTCGTATAAGTGAGTTTCGTGGAGGGGAGCCAGCGGGGTCAAGCATCTAACCATTCGCTAAAGATAAGCGTAGCTAGACTTGTCCAAGTGGGAATCCAACAAATATTGTCTTACACATCCATAGGGTTGTACATATTCTTGGGTTAGAAAATGCATTGCTTAATCGAAAACGTCTCAAAAACAAACACTTAACATCATCCAAATTTCAAACCCTTTTGGAGACAAATGCAATTGACTCAATCCATATGTTATTGCTTGCCCTTGGGATTCATGTCCTTAGAGGTTTCAAACATTGGATTATATCTCAATTTGTCTCCTTAAGTAAACAATAGGTAAACCCTTGCCTTGAGTTCATCGAATTTCCACATAAGATATCTTGTGGGGTTTGAAGAAATTTAGACATTGGACATCTTAGTTTGAAAATTTAATCAAAGAAAGTGTTTTTGGTAAAATAAAGCCATTAAGCAAAGCTAAGCAAAATGAACTTTCATATGTGTTGAAGCCTCACGATTCTCACAAAGTTCAAAGGTCCAAAGCAAAGATCATTGGTTCAAAATCCAAAAATGTGTGTTCAAATTGAATCATTCTTTGGTCACAAAGGTCCATAAGAAGCATTTGCATGTTCTTCAATACCTAGGTCTAGGCAAACAAAGTATCATTTTTAGGTTCACCTTAGGATCAAAAGCGAAATTTTTTTCATACACCCTTTAAAAACATCAAACATCATCTCACCATTAGCTTTTGGAAAATCTTGAAATCATCCTTAAATGCTAGGCCTTTTGGAAAAATTAAACATCATCAAATCCTTGAGACTAAATCCTTGAAAACCTTTTATCAAAATCACCTTTGGCTAGGTATGTGTAGATGCATCATTTTGCATATGCTTAGTCAAAGTCATCAAAATCATCTTGTTTAGCTTGGTATACATAGATGCATCCTTCTTCGTATGCTTAGCTAAATTATCATTTTGTTTAGGTGTGGGTAGATGCATCCTTCTCCCTACACATATTTAAATCATCATCCTTTGAAAAAAGGTATCTCTTAGATAATCATCCAACATCTTAGGGTCTTTCTATTCAAAATCAAAACCAAATCAAAACCGATCAAGATCAAGGACAAACTCGAAAGGAAAATCAAAAATCAAAATCCGAAACATATCTGAAAGTCCCTAGCATCTCCCATCAAGATTGATCAAAAGACCATAACATCCACATCATCCATCCCTTACATCATTACCATATCATCTCTTGATCCTTAAGTTATTCTAAAAATTTTCTACTTTGGACATAAAATAAAGATCAATCCAAAGAATCAAGAGATTCATCTCTTCTATTATTGAAAAGTGATCTTCATTTTATGGTTCAAACTAGATCTCAATACAAGAATAGCATGGAAGCCAACAAAGAAACACCTACTTCAAGTGATCTTAGCCAAACAAACGTTGAAATGAATCCCGCCGAATCAAGCAATCCTTTGACCATCTCATCATCCCAAAATCTGTAAGAGGAAACCCAAGGAGAGGATCTTACCTTTGGGATGTCTCACAAAGAAATAACTGAAATGCTCCAAAATCCAAACAACCATAGAATCATCAACATCATGATGAGGCTCAACCCTTCGTTATACATTCTTGAACTAGCAAAACAAGGGGCCAAACTACCTTGGGATTTTGATGTGAGAACCATAGTGGAGACATCATTTCCTCCCATTTCATCCACCATTCCCATCTCATCTACACCACCATCCCAAAACATCACACAAAACATTCCGCAAATCACATCTTCTGCTCCAACCCAACCCAATGTTAACAAGGGAAATGCATTTCTCAATGCTCTTCAAGCACACCCCCTTGTTAATAATCAAAAATTGGATGCAAACACCACCTTGGAACAAAACATACTTGAAAACCCATTACATAAAAAATTTCCTCTCACTTTCCATCATGATCCATCATCATCTTTTTTTCGCGCAACGCCTCAGACTCCTCTCCTCACAAATTCACAAGAAGAAGGAGACATGTTCAGACCAGGGGGCATTTTCAACACCACAACATTTTTGCAAGGACTCGCACCCCTCACAATTCTACCTCTTCCACCATTTCCATCATCATCCACATCACTCCTTGGTTTAGGGTTTCCCCCTCTACCGAGTATCAATCAAACCACTATCCCAAATACCCATCAAAGCATTATTCCAAACGCTCAAAATTTGTCATCGACATCGCAACAAAAAATGAAAAAACACACAAGCAATTGCAACATCATCAAACACCCCCTTAATATCGCAAAGCATGGTCTCTCAAGGACCAACCACATCAACAACACCATCCATCACTCAAAACACCACCTTCACAAACGCCATTCCAAATCCACCACCACCCCCCCACCACCAACTTCCACCACATCAAGCCAATACAGTGCGGCATTGCAAGCTGCTTTTCAAAGGGGATTCCAACAAGTGCAGAAATAAAAAGCCGCACAAATAGCCACTCAGCATTCTGCTCAAGCTGCACAAGTCATCCAAGTAGCACAAGCCGCATTACAAGTGCAACAAACTCAAGCATTATTGCAACAACAACAACAAGAAGCCTCCCAAGTTGCTCAAACATTGCAAGCACAAAGACTACTCGAGGCTGGCTCTATTACAACAACAAGTGGCACAAGCACAAAGCTCAATATCGGGATGTGAGCCCATTATCAAGCACAACTTCTAACACAAAGATAAGCAATGCAATTGTAAGCATATCAGCAAGCAATAAAGAAATATCAAGAGCAACAAGAAGCAAACAAATTGGCATCCCAACAATAAGCACAACAACCAAAGTTGTTGGAATAGCAACAAGCACAATAGCAAGATCAACAATAGGCATTGTTCATACAAAAGCAGGTAGAAGCCTACCTAGCTCGGCAGAACATACAGATACCATCGAACAACACACCGACCAACCCACCCATTCAACCCACAATTGAAACACCCCAAAACACTTTCATCCCACCCCCTGATCCGCACAATGATGTGATGGCACAAATCAGGTTGCTCTTGCAACAAGTGCTCGAATTTCAATCAGGGTGAACAACAAAGACACAAAGTAACTTGTGTATGTATCCATTCGACAAGAGCCTAGTGATGAAACCATTCCCCAAGGGATTTGAAATCCCCAAATTTGGAAAATATCGAGGGATGGGAAACCCTGAAGATCACATTAGGAAATTCCAAGTTCATTGCATGGAATTTGCATACGATGATACTTATCTGATGCGATTATTTCCTAGGAGTTTGTAAGCCACACTGTAAGATGGTTCTCTCATCTACCTTCAAGCATTAGAACATTCCAGAAATTGTGAGCATTCGCAAAAAACTCGCATGCAACATTGCAATGGATGTTATTCTAGAACTCTCAACTCTAAAAGAAGGAAAGAGTGAATCTTTCCTTCATTCCTACAATGATGGCAATCCAAGGCCAATTAGAGCAAGTGGACCATTCCTAAGGAACAATAAGTTTGCACCATCATATCAAACCTTGAAAGCCACCTAGAATTTCATCTCAAGGTTTAGGGCATCACCACATATGATCAATTGATTCCCAAGGCACTCGGCATCGAAAGAGCCCTCATGACTCAACCCATGGAATCAACATCATACCACAAACAACAAAAAAACCGCCCACCATCCAATTTCAACGATAAACCTCACACATGGGAAAGAAACAAAAACTTTACTAATGATGGTGTCATCGATGCCAAGGTGGTCATTAGTGCTCCTCACCAACATACACCTGCACCACAAATCCAAATCCAACATCACAACAATCATCACATGACACACCAACCAAACAATAATCCAACAATCAATAATCTCAATGACCAAAGAGAACCACCCCAATGCAAGAGTTATCCCAAGTAAAATTACACCACTTTGGTGGAACCACTTGAGGACATAATGAAAAAGCTAATCGATGAAAAAACTCATCAAAGCTCCTACATTTGAGAATTACCAAGAACCGGATGTAAAACCCCCTTGGTACAATGAGAATCAACTTTACACATTCCATAAAATCAAAGGCTATACCACAAACAGTTGCATGAGATTGAAAAACATCGTTCAAGATCTCATCGATAAAAGAATCATAAACATGGAACAACCTACAGGAAATTAGGATCTTAAGATATATACGAATCTGACGCCAAATCATGGTAACAAAGGGAACAAAAATGATAAAGGGAAAGGAACCCACTCAAACGTAAGTCATGTGTATGAAATAGTTGTCGCCTCCCTAGATGAAAACTGCATGGTCATCACCATCAAAAGCACCCATGCCGATTGTGGAGTCACCACAAGAGGCAATAAAGTAACCATCGCAAGATCATCCCAGCCAAGCAAAGTCCCCGCATCTAGATCTGTTCCTAATGGCTACAATGTCTTAGATCAACTCAAGAGAATGCCAGTGCAAATCTCCATCATGGAGCTGCTAAAAATCTCATCTGCCCATAGGAAAATCCTTGAAGAAGTGTTGGCCTCATCCACTATCCTTGCAGATCTTGATGCGGAACAATTCCAAGCTATGGTTGAAAATATCATTACACCTAATCTTCTTACATTCTCTAACCAGGATTTCCCCACTCAACCATCTCACAACCGTGCACTTCACTTGGAAGCCATAGTACATAAGAGCAAAGTCAAAAGTTTCTTGGTAGATGGAGGTGCAGGTTTGAATATCTGTTCTCTCAGCCTCATCAAGCAGTTGAAAATATTAGAAGATTCTATTGACAAAGGGAAGGGTATCATGATAAGAGCATATGACGATCAAGAAAGAGTGTCCCAAGGCACAATTAAACTCCCTATTCAAGTAGGTCCAATTCTCATGGAAACCACTTGTCAGGTACTGGACCTTGACTTGCCATATAATATCCTCCTAGGATGCCCATGGATTCATGCAATGAAGGCAATAGTGTCGAATTTCCACCAATGTGTGAAATTTACACATAATGGACAAGAAGTGACCATCCATGGAGATCTCGAACCTTTCTCGTACTACAAAATCCCCCAGGTACCAAAAAATGATGAGGGCCCATCCACACCATACATAGACCATGCCACTCTCGTGTCCACTTCTGCAACAGAGACACCTACCACTCCCACCATTCCCACCATCTCTGACATCAAGCTCATCATCCAGGATGACGGTTGTGGAAGCTACAAGCTCCCTAACAATGCTTTTGTGGTAGGAGAGTTACCACAATCTCCTAGATCATGGGGATGCCCACAAGGAAATCAAACTTCCACATCACAAATGTCTTCTGAAGACTATCCTGAATTCACAAGACGGGGAGACCTTGGCCAAGAGGTTATTGAGGTAGATCCATCTCACATGCTCTATCAAGATGAAAGACCAATGCCTGATTTACCAATGGATGACATAAGCAATGGTCTACAAATGATGCTCGCAATGGGCTACGACAAAAATCAAAGACTATGACAAAATGACAATGGGCTCATAATACCTATCATGCTAGAGACGCGATTGATAACAAACCTTGGCCTTAGATGTACCCCTCTGAGTATGACCATATGTGGCCAAAGCCCTTCAGTTAGAATGGTTAATATTCCTCCTCAGCCAACTACAAGAAAAGTACGCTTACCAATATCCACAAGTTGAAACATACATCACTTTATAGCTGACATCTATAATAGCAGCGATGATGAGGATGCCATGACCAATCTACCTAGGTTATTTGAGGATACCACCCTTTGCATGATTAGCACCCTCTCCTTTGAAATAGACCATCAAAATCATGAGATCTGTTTATTATATCCCCAACTCATCACCTATGACCAGCGAGGACCACTAGTTCTTGATATGTTTGAAAACGATGAGGCGCTCTCGAAATTCATGGGACTGCAAGATAACATTCTAGAGGGGGACCATAAAGCAAGGTTTATAATAGATTTGGATACACATGCCTATTATGGGGAAATTATTCAATCCTTCAGTCACAAAAGTGATAAATTAAGAATAATATCCAAGTCCTTGAGTGAAAACCACACTGTGGCACTCTCTGACAAGAAAAAATGTAAAAATAAAGGATGCATCCAATGGTGAAAACCTCTCTGAGGCACCCGAGGATGGGGGATTCAATCTTCCTTTAAGAGCTATTCATCAGGAAAAGTCAGCAGTCTTGGCAAAAAAATGCAATCTGATCAACCTAGGAACAGAGGAGACCCCGAACTTCACATTCTATGCAGAATCACTACTATCAGAAGAGCAAGAGCTCCTAGCGGCATTCTTAAGGGAAAGACAAATA
>VDFB02122361.1:0-14574 GCA_007258455.2 Sequoia sempervirens | reverse complement strand
GATATCGTGATCTTCCTTTGGTGACGTGTCTGAGCTTTGAATAGAATATTGATGCTCCTTCAAGGAGAGACGACATCCACATGAAATCAAGCCCCTTAAAATGTTGCGCCCAGAAAAATATTCTCCAAAAGAAAAACACAATTTCATATATTTGCTTGTCTTATCCAAGCGGCTAATCTGGCAAAGACGATTTGTCTAATCTATCCAAGTCGTCCAGCTACCTTTGTCTTCTCTTTCATTCTCCTCAGCCCGATAAAGTTGTTAATCCAAACTATTATCAATGCACTGCCAAATAAACTTTCCAGCCAAGAGACAAATATTACTTGTCTTATGTGGCCACGATTTCTAGAATCGATGTGCCTGAACTTTCTCTAATATGATATCGAATAGAGACAAATGCTGACCTAGGGCTTTGTCTTCTGCTCAGGTTTTGAAAATAGCTGAGGGTATAATATTTCTGAAAATAAACCCTTCATACAATACCTCCAATCTTGTCCTCAGACTTCTGCAAATCCGTCCATATAACTCACAAAAACCTCATAGGCTGGCAGAATTTTTAGCTCTGATACCACTGTAAGAGACCTGCCTGTCTCTACTTCTGTTTTTATGCTGAATGATAAGGGTTTGTAATTTTTTCGTATTTTCTCATAGATTGCAAGTCAAGAAATCAAATACAAGGAATGTAAACATAAACCCTACTGCAGCAATGCAATTAATTTGTGCATACCCGGAAATACAATCTCCTGTAGATCTAAAGCAATAAATCTGATGAAGCATAGACTTGACTTCTGGATGAAGCCAACAGTGAACACCTTCAGCTGATATTCCACAACCTCAGAATGTTGATACAATGGAGAGTTTTCGTTCTCCAAAGCCGATACGCTGGTAGAAACCCTTGAGCTCCCTTCCCCAAACGCCAATGAGAGATTATCAAACAAATATCCAATAATCAATTCTGAATGTCTCCAAATGAGCCCCTTAAGATTCTTTTATACTTTTCCTAGAGGAACTCATACACTTTTCTCACCAATGTGGGATTAAAAGATAATAGGCCAATCCCCTCCAATTTGCCTTTTAAATCATTTTAAAATAATATAATATTAAAATATTAATTATTATTAAAGTCACCTTTAATAATAATCAGGGTTGCCCGGGGACGCGTCCCCCCCCCCCCCAAAATCCCTCGTCCCGGTTCCGGGGACGTCCCGGGTACCAGGGGACGGCAAGGGGACAGGGGGGGACCGTCCCCCTTTTTCGCCAAAACTCGAGAAACATCCCGAGGACGGGGGGACAGCTTATCCCCAAAGAGAGACGGCTGACTAGTCCCGGGGACGGCAAGGGGACAGCTAAGCCGTCCCTCGACCGTCCCGGGGACGGTCCGGCGTCCCCCGCGTGTTAAAGCGCTTAAACATAAAAAAAAAGGCAAAAAGTTTGAAAAAAACGCCTTGCCTACGTGGCATGTGTGGGCGTTACTAGTTTGCACTCTTTTATGAATGAAAGAAGGCCTCTAAAACTTCATTATTTTCATTTTGTTTGTGTAAGGAGCCAAGGGTTTGAGAAGAAAAAAAATTGTAGCCATTGAAGGAGAACGAGTAGCTGTTTGAAGGAGGAGAGGAGGTTGAAATAGTGTTGTTGGGAGTGCAAATCCATCAAAAAGGTATGCATTTTCTTTCACTATTCTTATTTTTTCATTTTTTTGCAAAATATGAAGTATACATAGTCTGATTTTTTTTATTTTTTTCATTTTCAATCAAAACTTGCATTCTAAAAACAAAAAACATGAGCAACAGTGAGGGTGGGAGTGATAGTGAAGTTGAAATGCAAGTTAGAAGGCAAACTAGAGAGCAAATAACCCCTACCCAACACCATCATTCATCAACCAATACCAAAGCTATGAAGGACTATGCAAAACACCCAATAGACAAAAAAAAACCATTCCTTCAATTTGTGACAGCCATGGGTGAAAGACAAAAAAATTCAGGGGGGAGTAGGGTTTGGTTGTGCCATGTTTGTGAAAAGGAGTTTAGGGGCAGCTACACTGGAGTTAGATCTCATTTTTTGGGTGAGGTGGGCCATGGAGTTAGAGCGTGTCCTGCATTGACAGTTGCACTATTTATAGAGTGCCAAACAATTCAAATGGAGTGTGATGGTGGGGGTCAAAGTGGGTCTCCTTCTTTCCCAAGTTCACAATCATCTATGCCTACTCCTACTCCTAGTCTTTCCACGGTTGGTAGTAGTTTTATCTTAAGAAGAAAGAGGAAGGTGATTGGTAGTGATAAGGCAGCCTCAGTTGAGTCCATGTTTCAAAACCAAGCACGAGAAACCTTTGAATCCTCCATTGCCAAATTCTTTTTTGCCCATGCTATTCCATCTCATGTGGCCCGTTCCTCTTATTTCAAACAAATGGTGAAAGACTTAGTCGTTGTTGGTCCTTCATTTGTACCCCCTGGAGATCATAAGCTACGCACCACCCTCCTAGACAAAGAGTACTACAAAGTTATTGTGTTAATGGAGGAGATGAGGCAAACATGGATGAGGATGGAGTGCTCTATAGTGATGGATGGTGGACTGATTGTAGACGTCGGCCACTCATCAATGTCATAGTCACATGCCCTGCTGGTTCTTATTTTCTTAGAGCCGTAGATTGTTCACGGAGACGTAAGGATGCTAACTTCCAATTTTCCATTTTGAGAGATGCCATAGAGGAGGTTGGGGCTGCAAATGTGGTGTAGGTGATCACCAATTCAGCACGTGTGTGCAAATCGGCTGGGTTGATGGTGGAGGGTACTTACAGGCACATATTTTGGACCCCATGTTGTGTTGATGCATTAAACAATGCATTGAAAGACATAGGGAAGATGGATTGGGTGAAGAAAACGGTGGCAGAAGCTAGAGAAATCAGATGTTCATTTGCAACCACCAAACCTCACTTGCTCTTTTCAGGACATTTTCACTGAAGGAGTTTCTCAAACCTGTTGATACAAGGTATGCCATTTACTTCATTTTGTTTCACTTTCAATTTGTGTTCATAATCTGATTTTGTTTTAAATTTTTATTTTTTAATGAATCATTGAATTAATGAATGTAGATATGCCACATACTTCATCCTATTGGAGAGGATGGTTGAGGTGCATGAGCCTCTACAACTGATGATGGTCAATGCTGAGTGGACTAGATGGCCTAATGCAAGTTCTACTCAAGGAAAGAGCATCAAACAAAAGATCCTCGATGATGATTGGTGGGCCAATGTGAGGTAAGACATATTAGATGGCTGATTTTCATATTAAATTTCTGATTTTAATATTTTAATTTTATTGTCCAATGTTCCAACTTTTGAAGTTTCTAACATGTCAAATAACTTGTCAACTAATTATTTTGAACTTTTTGTTTGCATTTTGCAGATATATTTGCTCCTTTATCTCGCCCATTGTAGATGTCATTAGATATGCTGATACAGACTCTCCTAGTCTTGGAGAGATATATGAGACATTTGACACTATGCTTGGGAAGATCAGGCAAGTTATTTTGGCAAAGGACCCCACTTTGGATTTATATGAGCAACACATTAGGCCCATTGTGACGCGGAGGTGGAATACAATGAACACCCCGCTTCATATGGCTGCCTTTGCTCTAAATCCAAAATGGTATGCACCAAGGGATGGTAGGGTGCCTCCATGTGATGATGCTAAGGTTTTAGATGGGTTCACACGGGCCATTGAAAAGATTTATCCAGCCGAGCAAGCTTCACTACTTCGGTCACAATTTCTAGACTTTGCTAATCTTAATGGCCCAAACTTGAGCAAACCACATGCGAGGTTGGATAGAGCTATATTAGCTCAAGGGAACCCTATTGGATGGTGGACCTATCATGGGAGAGATACACCGCAGTTGAAGATACTTGCCACTCGCCTTCTTGCACAGCTTGCTAGTTCCTCTGCTGCAGAGAGGAATTGGTCCACGTATAGCTTTATCCACTCTGTAAAGAGGAATAGACTTACCTCTAGAGGAGCGGAGAAGCTAGTGGCCGTTCATAGTGCTCTTCGGCTTCAGGATCGACAGACTCCAGAGTATCGACAGACTCCAGCTCTACGGTGGGATATTGATCCCGAGGACGCGGCTCAGGTAGATGAGGAGGAGACAGCTGAGGGCTTGGTTGGGGTCCCATTGGCTGAGGAGGAGCATTACGGTGGCAGTGACTAAGAGGATGACTCTGATTTTGATGCAATTATGAGAGATGATTAGGGGCAGCAATGCTCTTTGTTTATTTTGTAAATTTGTATTCATTATTGACATACGATATTGTATTTTGATTTTCATAGCAAACTAAAACTTCAAAACTATATGGCACCAATGTAGGCTTTGGGCATTTTGATATAAGTTTATAAATTATAACTTGGAGGTTGTTTCATGATTCGTGTAACTGTATGTTAATTTTGAATGCGTATCGACTATATTGAGTATTGGCATAATGTTGAACACAAATGTTATATGTTAATGTTCTATAATGTGTATTATGCATGCCTTATTCATGTTATCTATTGAATATTTAAAATTTCCCTATATTTTTATATAGCCGTCCCCTGCCGTCCCTAATTTTGGCCTCAAAAATCGGAAACTTGGGGACTCGTCCTGCCGTCCCCTGCCGTTCCCGTCCCAGAAACTTGGGGTAACCTTGATAATAATTAAACGTTATAACTTAGGCAAAACTCCTTATTTCACCAACTCAACTGAATTTGGGAATCGACACTGCCAACATGTGAACTCTAGGTGCCCTGCTATAAATAGAATTGCTTGCCGGTTGACTTACTATAAATAGTAAGTATGTGAAATTGAGTCAACTGAAGGCTAAGCTTGAACCCACACAAGAGGCTAAAGGAGAAATTCCTCTAATCACCGCCAAAAGAGACTCTCTAACCAGACATATTAGCCTACGAGGGCCAGGAATAGGCTAAATCCCCGGAACTCTGATGCTCGCAAAATTGGGGACATTACAAAATACTAGAAGATAAAATATGACAAAATATAGCTTAGATTTTGATGCCAAATGGTTTATTAATCTTCCAGAATGATTACAACTGTGATATTCAAACATTCAAATAAAAAGGAAAGCTATTTATTAAGAACCTGAATAAGCTTGCAGGCGTCAGAAAAGAAGCCTGAGATGGTACGACTGAAAGAGAATATGCAATCTCCCACCTCGAAATTGGTCCAGAGGCTCCAGAAACCCTAGGCGTCCAACATGAACAAGCCAGAAGATAAAAAAGCAAGGCGTTTTGGTCTGGAGAAGTACGGCCTTTGCTGCAGCAGAAGTACGGCCTGTACCAGCAAGTAAAAAATCCGTACTTTCTTGAAAAGTGTGCAAATTGATCAGGAAATAGTCGCCACTGAATATGAAAACCTTTTGGAGAAGTTCGACCCAAATCCTTGATGAAAAATATTCACAATAAGCTCTGTATGACTTATGAATGAAGCCACTCAACTAACAAGCTTCAACTGGTATCTCACAATCTCAGTATGTCTGATTTTGAAGAGGGAACGTTCTTCAAAACCCGATGATCTGCAGAAACCCTTGTTTCACAAACCCCAATGCTCTCAAAGAGAAATAAAGACAAATTAGAATAATCATAACATAATGAGTTTGATTTGTCCCTTTTGAAATATATATCTCTTCTCAATAAGTCGACCCCCTTCTCAAAAAGGCAATTAATGAGCATTTAAAATATAATTAAATCGCCCTTCTTTTGACTTAGGCAAAATAATTAAACAATGGCGTCATTTTTCTAAATGAGTATTAAAATACTCATTTAATATTAATTTTTCTCCTTATTATAAAGTATTAATAATACTTTATAATTTTCCATTAAATAATTACATTTAATTATTTCCATTAAAGTGACTTTATATTATAAAGTCCAATAAATAAACTTTTAATAATTATCAAATGCCTCAATATTTACTGTTTGCTCATCAAATCATCAAACCGGGTCGAAACTGAGCTGACCAACTGAATCAAGTGCCCTGCCAAAAATAGCAACTCCTGCCTACCTGACTTACTATAAATAGTAAGTATCTATAAATCACTTTGAAAGTGTCTGCTAAGGCCCAAATCTGAATCAACTGCTGGAGTAATGTTCCCACACGCTGGATAACTGCCTCAAGTGATCCTCTAAACACATCTGCCAGCCTACGAGGATCTGAATGATAGGCTAACCCCTAAAATAACTGTACTGCCTAGGAAGGGGACATTACAGTCCGCCCTCCCTAAAATTGCTTGTCCTCAAGCAATCTCAGCTCTGGATGCTGTAAAATCTCCTCTGACTCCCAAGTAGCATCCTCAACCGGCATGTCTCTCCATTTGATCAAATACTCTCTGATAAGCCGCCTCTAAAGATGTCTCTCTCTAACATCGAGGATGGCCTCAGGCACTAATACCAACTTCCCCTTGTCATCAAGGGGTGGCAGTACTAGAGAGGGAATCACATGCTGACCCAACACCTTCTTCAGGCGTGAAACGTGAAACACGTTATGAACCCTGCTATCGCCGGTAAATCCAACTCATATGCAACCTTGCCCACTCGTCTGATAACTCGAAATGACCATAGTAACGAGGTTTCAACTTCTCTACACCACTCTTCCGAAGAGTGGACTAACAGTACGGCTGTAACATGAGATACACCATGTCACCCATTGCAAAAGAGCGCTCAACCCTTTTCTGATCAGCATACTGCTTCTACAGATTCTATGCCCACTGGATATTGTCTCTGAGAGACCTCAAAATGTCCTGCTGATCCTGCATCATATCACCTGCGCTATGCACTCTGCTATCACTCAACACCAAATCCAAAAGGTTGGGCGCCTCATACCCGTACAATGCCATGAAGGGCGTCATTTGTATAGTCATGTGGTGAGTAGAGTTATAACAATACTCACAGAGGTATATCCACCTCACCCAAGCTCCCTAATGTCCAGCTATATAATTGCGCAGATATCCTTCCACCCACTTATTGACAATTTTCGTCTGTCCATCTGTCTGTGGATGGTAGCCGGTACTAGGTGTCAGTTCGGTCCCACAAAGTCTGAACAACTCCTGCCAAAAGTTGCTCATGAACCGACTATCTCTATCGCTGATTATAGTCCGAGGCAAACCATGTAACCTAAATACCTCTCTGAAGAAAAGCTTGAAATATTCCGAGCCAAATTTTTTCGATTTTTTACAATTTCAAATTACAAGCACCCGTTAAGGTTAGATGATAAACCAAAACGTACGGAAGCAACTCTAACCAGTATGTACACCAGGATCCCGATGTGGGCAAGGTGTGAGCATTGGTCAGAGGATCTGAATCAAATTGCTTATGCAAAAAGCAACTCTAACCAAGAATGGCGCCGATGATGGCGAGCATATGGTCAGAGGATCTTCTACTCTAAATACTGAAAGGGAACTCAACGTCAAGTATGTGCTACCCAATCCAATGCGGAGTGAGGGGCGACCATATGACGGAGTGATTACAATAACAATGCTTGAAAGAGAAATGCTGAAAGCTGAAAACACTCAACACCCAGAATGTGCTTGCTAACCCAGAATGGGAGAGTAGCTACCATAGGGCGGAGATTTATCTATTACAACAAGAACTGAAGGAAGAATAAGTATTACAATAACGATGAGCAATAATAAGAACAACTGGTCAGTACTACTGCCAGCTTACAAAGATGTCATTGCCTGCAATATCAAGACTTAAGATGCTCTTTCAAATGATGCATTCAACAAGGAAGCTTCTGCAAAGTATACAATGAAATCTCAACACCAACCAGATAAGGAAGATGCAGATTTCTTAAACTGTCATACAAATCTGCACTTTTTGTCATAAAACCAGCAACCTATGAATTTACTCATATGCTCATAACTCTCTCATTTCTCACCCAAATGATCTCAAATCTGATGCAATAGACCCTCAAAATGATGGCGCCTAACTTAGTAATAAGAAATGGCATCTAAAAATGGTTATTAATTACTGACACGAATCCCAATGCACTCTAGAAAGTTCGGCCTTCAAGGAATGACGGATTTGCATTATAAAATCATAAGCTTCGTATTAAAATCTGCAAATATTCATGAAGGGGCGCCCTTACCAATAAGATGCAATGACACAATACCCAGAACGAGATTATTTTTGTTTTCTGATTTACAAATGAAAACACGGATCTGCTGTAGCTTAAAATGCAAAATGCTGAAACCCACTAATATGCAAAACAGATCTAATAATGCACAAGCCGAAACAATGCTCAAAACTAAATGCAAACTCACAAATCTATCTTAAATCACCACTAGTCGCTGTCTTTCAAGCGAGAAGCAATGCCCAAGCTAGGAGGCCTTCATTCCTCGAAGCAATCCCAAAGCCAATCCGGCAGCATAACATTCCTGTAGATAAAAGATGATGAAATGATGCTCAAGTCTTCCTTTTTATAAGTTTCGGTTGACTTCACGAAACCCTAAAATCCAACTCAATGTCCAAACCCTAGCTCATTCTTCAAGATGGCGTCCTTTTCCCTTTTAGCTCAATATTCATATTTTAATTAAATCAACACCTTGATAAATGCGCCCAAATTAACTTGCTTTGACTTTGGAAAATTCATCAAATATTAAATATATCCTTAATGATGGCGCCACCCTTCAAGTCCACCTTTTAAAATAACATTAAGTCATTTGACTAGGCCAAGGTGATAAAATAACATTTAAATTATAATGTTATTTTTAAGTGAAATGAGCTCGACTTCCCAAAACTGCATTCTGAAGCCCGAAACTGAATACGCCACTTGAGTCAACTGAAGGAGAAGGTCAACTGCCTGAGACCATCCTGTTTACTGCCAAAAATAGAATTTACTAAAAATAGTAAATTCCAGAAAATGCTCTGAATGCCGAGATGAACATACCACTGCGAAGCTTTCTGAAAACCCAGAAAGAATCCGCCATTGAATCCACCAACTCTGAGCAATGACCTCCTCAAAAATAGGAAACCCTAATTTTACCTTCCGACTAGCCTTTGGGTTTCCAGAAAAAGGCCAACGGTCACTGGAAAGGTCAGGTTCGAGAAGGGGACATTACAATCCGCCCTTCCCAAAATTGCTTGTCCTCAAGCAATACCACCACAACTCCATAAATTTTAAAACTAAACCATACGCAACAAGTATGATCCCTGGTTCCCACACCCATCGCAAGAAGGACCCACCATGCCGATGCTGCTCCACTCTGATCACATCCGTGAAATCATCATGCCTATGCTGCACTAACCTTCCTTGTAACCCCAAAGTGTTACTGTCCATGATACTCATACTGAAAAATTTTAAAGGACTGAGACCAGCTTCATGCAACGTCTCATGTCCCAGAGGCCCAAAGTCAACAGTATCAACTATACCACTGTCAACCACAATGGATAGGCTGCTCAACTCAAAATCAAACTCCTCAACATACCTCCATATTGCAACAAACGAAGCCCTGATGGAAAAAATGATATCTTCAAATCTTCTTGCAAAGAGGAAAGCAATCCTTTGCAAGAGCTCAACAAATTCAGCCTCATGGCTTCTTCTGGAGCTACTATGCATCAACTGAATTATATCGACACCACCATGAAGACTTCTAATCACTCTTACTATTCCAACTCCAAGAGTCTCAGAAGGGAAAGCCAACGCATGTGGAAGTTCGTTGTCCAAAACCAATATAGTAAAGAAACTATCAAAATTTGCTTCACAAACCTCCATAGGATGCACTCCAAAAGTAGAATAGGTGCGAAGGAACAAATAATCTCTGCTGTTCAAGGCCGAAGTCAGCGAAGTGCAATCTGATTTTAGTACCTCACACAAGAAAAAACAGCAGCACCAAAGAAATTCCCAAGTGTGAGTGTATGATATGAGCATAGAGTTGCAAGGTAACAACTCAAAAATGGCCGAAAAACATACTAGAGCAATCTCCATCTGAAAACTACCACCTCGTTGGCAAGTGGTGATGAAAAAACTCTCCCAAACGAGAGTAACTCCACAAGTAACAGGGCTGGTCTGCCTCCAACCAGCAAGCACGAGTCTCAAAATCTGCTCTTGTCTTAGCCAAGGATCAACGCCAAGAGCAACCAATTGTTCCTCTTTCCAATCCATACTCAAAATTTCTCTCCAATCCATTTGTCGATGAACAAATGGAACCATCATGGGGCTGGAAAAGAAAGTCACAACATCATTAATACTGAAATTTTGATCCTTATCCTTCAAAAAGTCCTTCTTTCCACAAGTGATAAGCTCTATCAACCCATATTGAGAATCCCAAGCATGGATACCCAACTGAAAGTGATCTCCAACATACTGAAAAGAAAACTCAACACATTCCCAAATGCTAGTAAGGATCAAGTGCATACTGAAGAGATTGATGCCTCCGCTAATGAACCTTTGAAGCCTATCTATGAAAGCTTCAACAACATGGGAGCATGAACTATTAAATGACTTCAAATCCAAATCCAAAAATAGACCAATATGTGCCAAAGTATTGTTCAACCAAAGGAATGGATTGACAAACATGCAAACACCCAGTTCTGGTCCATCTTCATTCCCTTCTTCATGAGTAACAAGACTTAAATCTTCGCTTCTTGCTGCTGTACTGAAGTTACCAGCAGCTACCAAATCTTGCCTTGTTAACACCTTGGTGTCGAAGATGTTGAAATCTCCTCGAATCAACACTTCCCATGTATAGACTTCATCCTCAAACCCACTTATGCATTCATTACTAATCAACAGACGTGGCACTTCCTCATGGAGTGATATCGAGGCATCCAAGCATTGGAAACCAAACTCAGTTTCATTCTCTATTTCATCCTCTACTTCATAGAGAGGATTATCATAACTTTTCTCATCACCTTCTTGAAAAATAGGATTGTCATAAACTTGAAAGTCATTCCTTTCGTCTTGCTGCTCCAAATCTGCACATGCAACCTTTGATTTTCTTGTGAAACCTTCAAGATCAAACTCCTCTCGAAGACTATCAATCTCATCAATTACTTGCTTGATTTCTCCAGCTCTTCGTGCATCCTCTTGCTCCTTGAAAAGTTTGAAATCTGCAAACTGGTCTTCAATCTTTCTTAGAGTCAACTGAGTTTCTTTCAACTTGTCCTTTGTTGATTTAAGCTCCAAAGTGAGCTCATCAACCATACTCTCCCTTTCTTCGAAAACAATGAAGGCCTTCTTTGCAGATACAACGGCATGATCTCTATCTTCAATCAAGCCTATGTACTCGGATTTCATGGTCTCCAAGGAATCTTTGATAAGTTGCAAATTAGAAAGAGCAACTTCATCTGTCACTCCTCCACGTCTCTCATCAAGCTGAGCCCTCCAGTAAAGCTCTTCAACCAAGCTATGTGTGCGTTCAAATAGGGATAGAGCTCGCACTTCATCTTCAACGGACACCTCAGGTTGGCCTTCACACTCATAAGAATGCGAAGATGGTGAATTGCTGATAGGCTGTAACTGAAAATCAGAACTTCGTTTCACGCTTTTTCTGGCCTCATTGTTGCTCCAACATTCTTGTACTTCACCACCAACTAGTGGAGAATGCTCAATGTCTTGGAAAACAACATACTCCACTAAGCCTTCAACTCGTTGATTGCAATCAGCTTCATGCCTTGATAAATCAGATTTGTGTTTGGTAATTCCTCCAAACCTTTCATCTTCAAGAGCAATATGGCCCTCAAACTCTGTTTCCTCTTCCATGTTACTTTGAACAAACTTGAAAGCAGCCCCAAACTTAAGCACATTAACACCATTGTCTGCTGATAGAGAACCCTTATCAAGTTCCATTTCTTCATCCGGATCAAAGGGAAATTCATCCCATACCGGTTTGTCATCACTAAGTGCCTTCACACCTGGATCCCAAATGGTGAGAGGCTGATTGTTTTGATCACAAGAAGAGTGTTCTTTGTGCAACATTTGGAGTGTTGATTCTTGGAATAGGTCAACTCCCAAATCACTAAAGCTGATGTCTTCATAAGTACCTCCCTTCAATGGCTTGGTTTGAAGATCAAACCCAAAACCACCCTTGACACTGTCACTAAAATGAAGTAAAGAATCTTTAGTGCTAGCTGTTTGGGAAACCTTATCATCTATATCTTCAATGAACCCATCATCTATAGGTATTTTTCTGATCTCATCATGAATAGTCATATGTATGCCAAAAAGGTCTTCTTGATCACTTGTCATAACTTCATCTTGTGAAAACTCGAGGAGTTTGAACAGCAACAAGAGGAAAACTATCCATAACAAAATCTTCAACAAGAGGAGGTACAAACACATCGAAATCATTACCAACATCATCACTTTGGTAACGGTCATAAGCTGATTCAAATACACCAATAGTATTTCCTTCAACTTGCTCTTCTTCACTTGCTATCACATGCAAGTCAGGGGGCGTATTATGAGTCTCTACCCTTAACTCTTCACTTGCCAAGGTATCTTCATCAAGCTCACGTTCATTTTGATGTGATATGTGCACCTTGTTTGTGCCATCTTCAATGCTAGATGACTGATTTTTCTCTTCAACTTGCAAATTTGTCGGCTGCAATTCATAAATAGGCACTTCATCTCCTTCCTTCTTTGATTCTTCGAACAAAGCTTGTTCTGCTTCCCTTTTTATCCTTTTCCTAATGTGGCCCACCATCTTCCACTTTTCGGGCTCCACTGACGCCACACACTTCAAATGGGAATCAAATGAAACATTGTACCTATAATCATTTGGCATGGTTTGATATTGCTCACGGAGTTTGACAGCCTCATCTTCACATTGTCTTTTAAACTGTCTGGCATATTCAATGAAGTCCCTTACGACATCACTAACCTTTCCTTCCTCCGATGCCATAGTTGAATCTGACTTCTCACAACCCATAGGTCTTCGAAAATGCAACATCTTTGAAACTTCTGAAAACTAATACTGAACTCAGCTCTGACCTCTGATGTAGAATCTGTTTTCTCTGTCAAGTGAACTCTGATGGGCACAGGATGGCAGGATCTTGGCTCTGATACCACTGAAATATACCGAGCCAAATTTTTCGAATTTTTACAATTTCAAATTACAAGCACCCGTTAAGGTTAGATGATAAACCAAAACGTACTGAAGTAACTCTAACCAGTATGTACACCAGGATCCCAATGTGGGCAAGGTGTGAGCATTGGTCAGAGGATCTGAATCAAACTGCTTATGCAAAAAGCAACTCTAACCAAGAATGGCGCCGATGATGGCGAGCATATGGTCAGAGGATCTTCTACTCTAAATACTGAAAGGGAACTCAACGTCAAGTATGTGCTACCCAATCCAATGCGGAGTGAGGGGCGACCATATGACAGAGTGATTACAATAACAATGCTTGAAAGAGAAATGCTGAAAGCTGAAAACACTCAACACTCAGAATGTGCTTGCTAACCCAGAATGGGAGAGTAGCTACCATAGGGCGGAGATTTATCTATTACAACAAGAACTGAAGGAAGAATAAGTATTACAATAACGATGAGCAATAATAAGTACTACTGCCAGCTTACAAAGATGTCATTGCCTGCAATATCAAGGCTTAAGATGCTCTTTCAAATGATGCATTCAACAAGGAAGCTTCTGCAAAGTATACAATGAAATCTCAACACCAACCAGATAAGGAAGATGCAGATTTCTTAAACTGTCATACAAATCTGCACTGTTTGTCATAAAACCAGCAACCTATGAATTTACTCATATGCTCATAACTCTCTCATTTCTCACCCAAATGATCTCAAATCTGATGCAATAGACCCTCAAAATGATGGCACCTAACTTAGTAATAAGAAATGGCATCTAAAAATGATTATTAATTACTGACACGAATCCCAATGCACTCTAGAAAGTTCGGCCTTCAAGGAATGACGGATTTGCATTATAAAATCAAAAGCTTCGTATTAAAATCTGCAAATATTCATGAAGGGGCGCCCTTACCAATAAGATGCAATGACACAATACCCAGAACGAGATTATTTTTGTTTTCTGATTTACAAATGAAAACACGGATCTGCTGTAGCTTAAAATGCAAAATGCTGAAACCCACTAATATGCAAAACAAATCTAATAATGCACAAGCTGAAACAATGCTCAAAACTAAATGCAAACTCACAAATCTATCTTAAATCACCACTAGTCGCTGTCTTTCAAGCGAGAAGCAATGCCCAAGCTAGGAGGCCTTCATTCCTCGAAGCAATCCCAAAGCCAATCCGGCAGCATAACATTCCCGTAGATAAAGATGATGAAATGATGCCCAAGTCTTCCTTTTATAAGTTTCATGACTTCAATTTAAACCTCCTAAAATCCAACTCAATGTCCAAACCCTAGCTCTTTCTTCAAGATGGCGTCCTTTTCCCTTTTAGCTCAATATTCATATTTTAATTAAAATCAACACCTTGATAAATGCGCCCATATTAACTTGCTTTGACTTTGGAAAATTTATCAAAAATTAAATATATCCTTAATGATGGCGCCACCCTTCAAGTCCACCTTTTAAAATAACATTAAGTCATTTGACTAGGCCAAGG
>VDFB02122360.1:0-24249 GCA_007258455.2 Sequoia sempervirens | reverse complement strand
AGCTCCCAAAATGTTCATAAATTCGTAGTTACACCTTCAAGATGACGAATGAAGACTTTAACAGCAACTTCCCTTCCGGTAGATGTCTTCAAACACTTGCAATCAACAAAATATGGCTCCCACAAAGCCACAAAACTCAGACCTGCACTTTAAAGTGGTCTTTCACACTCTCAAGATGCATAAAATCCTAACTACAAGCCCAATCCAGGCTTACCCACTGCAGAAATCAGGAAACCCTAGATTCCTTCTCTCCCAAACTCCACACTTCAAGTTTCACTCAACAAAATAATCTCAAGCATGAGAAGTTCGAACTTTTTCTTCTCCTTTTATAATTTTCACTTGAAATCACTATTCATTAAAAAAAACACTATTCACTTAAGTTATTTCTTTTTTTCACTTTATTAGTGAATAGTAACAGCAAAATATAAAGTGACCCCTTTAACAAATAGACACATGGTCCCCAAGCCTGAGTAAGTGAAATAAGTGGTGATGAACAATATTTTAAGCTCCAATTACACGCCAAACGCGCAAATTCACCACGTCACCGACTCCGGATACTAATACTGCCTTTAACCGACCAAGTGCCCGTTCAAGTGATCCTCTATCCAGACCCATTAGCCTACGAGGATCGACATAATAGGCTAATCCAATGACTCTGATGCTCTCGCGAGCACGGGGATTACTAAGATTGATGCCTCTAACAAAGTAAATAATACAAAATCTTTGAGCTTGATGCTAAAGGAGGTTGTGTTAGAGGTGGTCATTAAAAATGTGATGCAAGTTGTAATTCACAATGCAATAGCATACGTGGTGACAAAGAGACTTCTAAAACAAACACATCCATCACTTTTTTGGACCCCTTTCGCTGCCCATTGCCTTGACCTTCTTTTGAAAGATATAGGCAAAATTGATTGGGTGAGATTGGTTATGGAAGAGGCCAAGAACATTACAAAATGCATTTGTACTCACCCTTGGGTTCTTAGCTTGATGAAAGAGCACACCAAGGGGAAAGAGCATATGCAAATGGGTGTCATAATATTTGCAAGTAACTTCCTCAAATTGCAAAGCATTTGTAATTTTTTGACAATTTTGAAGTAGATGTTTGTGAGTCAAACATGCCTAAACTCAACATATTCGAAAAGGGTTGATGAAGAGAGCATTGCAAAGGCAATTTTTGATGATCTCTTTGCAAAGAGAGCTGTAGAGATCATAATATAACTTCAAACTTAAATTTAAATCTCAAATTGAATCCTTCATTTTCAATTTTTTAAAGTGTTTACTTTAATTGTAATTTTAATTTATTTATAGTCAAAAGAGTTGTAATCAATTGGCAAGGCCACAAGGCTTTCATGTTGGAGACCAAATTTCAAATCTCCCAAGTGACATCTTAGTGTTGGCGGGTGTGTTGAAGATATATCCTTGCTTTAGCTGAAGCGGTATCCTTGTTGGAGGTATAGTATCTCCACAAATGATGCATGAGGAATAGGAGTGGTATCCCCACAAGAGAAGCCAAAGGAGTGCAAGAATTGGTAAAGCGAAATAGTAGAGAAATAGTCCTACATGAGAAATATAAGAGAATTTGGAGGAGCACAAGAGTTGGTGGAGCAAGTCGAGCATTAGTCTTGCTGGAGAAGTTGGAGAGCATAGGAGTTAGTGAAGTAATAGAGATGAGTGATAGTCCCATAGGAGAAGCTAGAAGAAAACAAGAGTTGGCCAAGTGAAAGAGTAAAGCAATAGTCCCACAAGAGAAGCTAAAAGAACAAAGGAGTTGGTGGAGTGAAGAAGCAGAGATGTAGTCCTACAAGAGGAGTTGGAGTGATAGCCCTACAAGAAAAGCTAGAGGCCAAAAAACAGCAGCAAGATTTGGTGAAGAGATAGAGTAGAGTGGTTGTTTTGTAGGAGAAATTGGTGGAGCACTATACCTACAAGAGAGCTAGAGGCAAGGGGAAGTGTGGAATCTAGTATCCCTACAAGAGAAGCACTAGGAGAGGTATTCCCATAGGTGGAGTGGTAGTTGGAGCAATATTCCCATAAGTTTAGTTGCAAGTACAACAATATCCTCATTGGGAGACTGTTCGAGAGGTCATAGGAATGAATTGTAAAGTGTGAGGACCCTATTACCAACCCTCACCAAATAATCTAAAAATAATAATTATTTTGTAGGTGTCACAACCTTTGGTGAGGGTTTTGCACTTGGTAGATGGGAGGCAAAGCCCAACGGGATACATATATGAGACTATGGATAGAGCCAAGGCCAAAGAGGCTATCCAAAACTACAAGAGAGCATAAAGAGATTTTACCTCATTTGGGAGATCATTGATCAAAGGAAGAACAATTGACTACACCAACCCATTCATGCAACAAGATGCTAACTCAATTCAAAGTTTTTCTCCAACAACTTTTGTAATATCCCCATTTTTTATCAAGTTAGCATTGATTGAGCTATTGGTTTTCTCGACGACAATCAGTGTTGTCAGAGGGATTATCAGTTGTTCGAGGTGATGTGGAGTATTTTTGGCACCTTCAATTGCACCCAGTCGGAGTTTTGTATTTTTCCGCAATTTCTATATTCGTGTAGAAATATTTAATAATTAAATAATTATTTAAGTTGTCGAAAAAGTATAAAGTTAATGCAACTTAAATTAATTATTTAAATTATTTTATTTGAAGTGACTAAAATTGGAAAAGCTAAAATATTTAATAAGTCACTTTTTGGGTGGAATAAAGAGAAAATTAAAAAAAGGTAAATATGAGTTTTCAAGAATCCTGAAGCAGTTACTAAGTGGGATAAAAGGTCTTTGGAAGCTCATTTTCCAATTTATGCTTGGTTAATTTTTATTTTTCTGGTTTTTAGAGCTGAAACTCAAGGATGAAACCCTTGAGCTGGTGGGTTGGACAGAAACCCGATTCATCTTTTGGGATGGATTCATTTCAAAGTTCACAATCAAACTTCAAGCAAAAAAAACTGTGAAGTCTCTTTTAGAGACATTTTTTTGAATCAAAGATTTTTGTGCTAAGTTTCAAAATGGGGTTAATAAGTTATTTAATCTTTTATTTGTTGTTTCTATACACAACCATACAATTATAGCATTCAGGAGCCATATTATTGTGGAATGAGTAAGCAAAAATGGGCGTCGCATTTTATAAGTTTTTATAGTTCTTTATTCTTATGCAACCTTAATAGAAATTTATGGGAATGAGACACGGGCTCCAAAGAGCATTTTCTTATTATTATATGTGTCGTTCAAGTGGTATTGGGAATTATGAAGGTTGTGTGATGCTAAAGGAGGCCCGAGTTAATTAAAATCAAGCAATATTATCTCAAATCTGGCATAGCACCATTTAATACTCCAGCCAATGAAATTTAAGCAGCCACATCTTACAAGACTTCAAGGAAGGTTCGCAACTTTAAATGGAAAGAGTCGTACCATATGGGGAGTCCATAAGGAGTGATGTGGATTCCAATCAAGTCAAAATCAGAATGTGGAAAGGTCATATGTAGGTTTTAAGATAAATTTCAATTTCAAAGTTATTTCAAAGCTTAAATATTGTAAGATGGTTTGGACGTCATTGCATTGGAGGTCGATTTGAATTAATGATTTAAGGGAGGCAATTGAACAAATTGCTAGTGTATGGAGTTTATTTCCTTTGTGTTGGACATAGGGTTTATTTTTCCTGCTGAATCATACCATGCCTTGCTGAGGCATGAGTTTAGTCAGTTGTGAGGCATGAAGTGTTGGGAGTTGCATGGGTTTATTGACAAGGAAGTGAGTGTAAAATACCCTTCCCGAATGTATGGTAATTTTTGCAAATGTTTTCAGTTTGACAGATGTTCCATTTTGTCAAATATAGTTCATTGCATTGCATATAGTATGACAGTATTTAAAATGTAAAGCTCCAACAAATTAGATAATCAAACTCACAACTTCATTTCCATCATATTTGACTAAAATAATGATAAGATAAATCAGTGACTGGTAACAAAATTATACATACTCAGACAGAACCATAACGAAAGGGCAAATTGTATATGTTTTGAACCCAATATTGTGCTACAGTGGTACATTCATTTAACCTTTTTAACAGTGTTCCACGGGGACACGTCCCCCCCCAAAACCCTGTGTTTCCTAGACAAGGACGTCTCAGAGACTTGGGGACTTGGGGGGGATGTTCCCCCACCACCAGTGTCGTTGTTACCAAGACGGCACTAGGACTTCGAGGATATTGGGGTGTCCTCAAGACGTCTAGGGAACTCCTAGTTGTTTCCAAGATGTAATGTCCCCATTATTTCAAGCATGAGTCATTGATTAGCCTATTATGTCGATCCTCGTGAGGCTAGTGGTTCTCGATAGAGGGTCACTTGAACGCACTTCATTTAAAAGGCAGTATTGGTATCCTGGAGTATGGTGACGTGGTGAATTTGCGCGTTTACGTGTTATTGGAGCTTAAAATATTGATCTTCACCATTTATTTCACTTACTCAGGCTTAGGGACCATGTGTCTATTTGTTAAAGGGGTCACTTTATATTTTGCAGTTACTATTCACTGATAAAGTGAAAAAAGAAATAACTTAAGTGAATAGTGTTTTTTTTAATGAATAGTGTTTCAATGTAAAATTATAAAGGGAGAAGAGAAAGTTCGACCTCATTATGCATGATGATATTTTGTTGAATGAAACTTGGGAGTTGGAGATTGTGGAAGAGAGAAACTAGGGTTTCTCAATTTCAGCAGTGGGTAAGCCTGGTTTGGGGCTTGTAGTTAGAATTTTGGCATCTTGAAGGTGTGAAAGACCACCCTAAAGTGCTTGTTATTTTCTTGTTGCTGCATTTTGGAGCTTGGAATTGCTGATAACAAGTTGTTGGAGGCATCTTTCGGAAGGATACTTGCTGCTAGTGACGCCATTCGCCATCCAGAGGTATTTATTTGCATTTTATGAAGACTTTGGAGCTGATTTTTAACAGCTACAGCCAGCCGCACTTTTTAAGGGTTTGATTTGCTCAAAGAAATAAATACGCCTTTCTTTGGTGGCTGATTTCAATCCTAAAGTGGGCGCCCCTGTCAATAGAAGACATTCCATCAAGAAATTGGTAGGAGAAACTTGTATTTAATTTTGTATGAGCATTTGCATGGGCGCGGGTACTGTAGCAAATCACTATTCACAGTGATTTTGGCTATAAGTTAAAATCTATGTTATTTGATGTATCCGTTGAAACCTAATGAAAGATATATTTTGGATGCAATCTATTATGTATGAAGAAAGTGTCTTGGCAGTTAAATCAAGTCATTATTTGAGTTGTCATATTAGTTTAGTATATCTTGTGTTCCCATTATATGCACATGCTTGTTAAATTTATGTATATCATTGGCATTAATCATCAAACACGAGTAACACAAGGAAGACAAACACCAAAACACAAATCAGACCTACAAAGAAGAGAAATTCCAGAATTAAATTGGGGGTTTGAGTCAAATCCAGTTTGGTTCATCACAGTGGTATCAGAGCATATCACTACAGGGGTAGCAGAGTGGTAGCAGAGTGGATCACCGGAGTGTGGTTCATCACAGTGGTATCAGAGCGGTTTCCTGCCAACCTGTTGGGTAAGTTTCAGCTGCAGTTCGGAGGTTTCAGTTGAACATGGCCACTTCCCAGAAGCAATGGGACAAGAACATGAGAGTTTTTAAACAAAGCTTAAAAGAGTTGGAAGAAATAAGTAAAAAGCTTAAATACCCCGCAACTAGAAGCAGTTTATCTCAGTATATGACTTCAAGTTCGAGCAAAGGTCTAACATCACAAAACAGAAAGAAGTTGTGTTCCTATTGCAGAGAGCCGTATGATTTAAACCATGATTGTCCTTTGAGACCCAAGGGCAAGGCGCATAGAATAATGTGGGTTCCCTATGAGGATTCAGAGCCTAAAAAAACTTCCCACCAGCAAAGAAATTATGAAGAATCTAAGGCAGAACATGAGGTCACTACAGTGTCCAGAACCCTTCACGATGAATTCTCAGCTATTAATGACCAGCATTCAGCGGATCCCTTGGTGAGCAAAAATCAGACCTTAGAAGATCCACTTGCTGATGATAGAGTTGAAATTTCTAAGGCAGCTGTAGAGGAAAAGCACTTGAGTCCTCTTGAAAAAGAAGAAGAGTCAGAACACGAGGGTGAGGGTCCTGAACAAGATGTTGTAAGGTTACAGGATGATCATGTTGAGAGAGATGCACATGAAGAAAAGGGTCCATATGAAACCAATGAGGGTTTTGAGCTCCCTACATCTTGTGTATCAGCAATTGCTGATGAATTTTTTTATCATTTTGAAGATACCAATTCAAAGTATGTGCAAGAATTGTCAATTCATGATTCACGCAGGCCAGATTTACAGGATCCTTTGGCGGAAAAGGATGATAAAATTGATCAACCATTGACTCGTGTGGATTCTACATCATCTTTTGAGACATCCTATGAGACATATAGCAGCAGTGCCTTGGATGATGATGTGTGTGCTGATGATGGCATACATGATGATGCTGATCCTGATGAGAATGAGGTTGACTCAACCTCGTACTATAGTGCAGATTTCAGAGGGGAGCAGGAAGCAGATCAGGAGATGGAGTGCGAGATGATCGACAATCCATTGATCGAGATAGATGCTTCTTGGTCATATGATAACCCGCTCTTTGAGATAGATGTTGATCACCCCCTTGACCCGAGTCCTGAGATGAGCATTGATTGTGGATCGAGATTTCAGACAGAGTCCATAATGGAGTTTACTGAGGCGAGCATTGTGAGAAGTGCTCAACACTTCTCTTCTAGTCCACATACGGAGGATTTGTTGATGCTTCAGTGTGGATTGGTTCAGGACATATACCATCCCTTTTTGGATGGAGGGTTACCATCTTCAGTAGACAGATCTAGTGGTTGCAGATACCCGACTCAGTTGTTGGCGGGTGAGTGCTTGCAGGATCAATATTTAGTCTACCATCAGGCTAATGTGTATCCAACAAGGTTTGCTACTCCTTGGTTTCAGAGACTACCAGTGGACACAAGGTTACAGATGGATTATAATGTCAGAAGGCTTGATGGCACAGGTGGATATCACATCCATGAGAGTTTAGCGGAGGTTATAGAGAGATGTTACGTAGCAGATGCTTCTAGTTATCCTTACCTCCTCATGATGGATGGACACGAGTTCGGTCTATATTGGGATCCAGGTGGAGACAGAGTTAGCACTGTCGTTTGGATGGGTCCTAGTGTATTGCTTCACCACTTCTGGTATGGTGGAGTTAGGATCAGTGTTGAGAGAATCCTGAATGATATTCACAGCATTCAAGAAGTTGTTACCAGCACTGATAACAACCTTGATTTTCATGACAGCAGTGATGAAACTTGGCATAAGCATGAGAGGAAGGTGATTACACTGGGGATTGATGTTTCTACAGAGTTGTCACAGGTGGGTACTCGAGATTTGGGTACTAATTATGCAACTTATGGTGACGATTCATGCCACAGTGAGTCTGATTTTCATATCAGACCGTAGGAAACCAATCAGAAAATTTATTTGAGGGCAATGAATCCCAGGATCGCGAGCCAGGTGGATATGCAGTTGCTTTGGAAGAAGAAGTGTGCGAAGCTACTGCCGAAACAGCAACCTCTACAATATTTGTTGAGCCATCCTATGAGGTACATCGCAGCAGTACCCTTGTTGATATTGTGGGCGACACTGATAGCACACACAATGCTGCTTATCAGTTAGTGAGCGATGATGATTCAGCCTCTTATCACAGTGCAGACTTTGTTTCAGAGGACTTGCATAGGAGTCTTGAGTTTCAGAGATCTCATCATTTGGTTGGGCAACTTAAGGTCAATGATAACATGATTGCTACAACATTAGAGCATTTTGATGTTGCTCGACAGATGTTAGCTACGTATGGTTGGGGTACTCCTATGTCAGATGAGCACGGTGATAGTAGCCTTTCCCTTGCAGAATTCCATGCCCTACGAGAAGCCATTAGGATAATGAAACAAAATTACTTACAGTTACTAGCTGATAGGGATTATCTTCTCGAGTGGGGGTGCACTTGCTACGATGCACTAAAGGGGAAAGAGGAGGAGGTTGACGAGCTCACTCATGGGCTCGAGGTGACTATGGATTCATTGGAGAGTGCTCAGTTGGCCCTTCAGGAGTCACACTCACGGTTGGAGGAGCTTACCGTGGTCTCGAGTTGGCACAGTCTTCACCAGATTTAGGTTTCCATGGCAGCAGTTGGCGGGGAACATATGTCTACGGTTTGTGGGTGTGAGCAGGTTGATGATGTGGTTACTACATCCATCACGATTTCAAGGGCAGTTGATACAGATGGGATGAGAGAGTTGGTGGAGAGTTGCGGAGAGCCATGTGTTGCACCTGGTCCTCCCGAGTTTAGTCCCATGACAGGTGATGCGGAACAGATTATGGATAGCTCTTGTGACATGGTAGTTGACTCACCAGGGAGTTATGTGTCGACCCGCGACACTACTATGTCTACTTCACAGGAGATATGCAGAGTAGCATCTAGTTGGGAGATCGGTTCTTGTGACGATTTGTTTCCTTCTCCTAGGAGCAAATCAGTCTTTCCATCCATACAGTTGATTTTGGTTGGCAGCTTGATGAGCCTATTCAGGAGCACAATTCTAGGGACTCGGAGTTGGAGGTTCAGACCAGCATGGAATGATTGCGCAGTTTGTGAATAAGCCCTTATTTGAGTTTGATGGTGGTTTGATCTATGACAATCCACTCTTAGGGCTAGAAGCCGATCATACTCCTGATACTAGTTCCAGGTTGGGTGATAGTCGCAGTTTTGGATCGTCCTAGTGCATCGGGATTCCAAACAGGGCTCACGGAGGAGTTTAATAGTGTGTACATCGGTGATTCTCTCGGTGCAGTCAAGGGGAGTAACTCTTTACTGTGTCCAGAGTTTCCATCTTCAGAAGATGGGACTAAAGGTTGCCAGTACACGATTCAGTTGCCTGCAGGGGATTACTGGCAGGGACAACAGTCCATTATCCGTCATGCTGATAGGTATCCGACAGGGTTTGTTACTTTAATGTCACAGGGATTTCACACGGATACATGGTTACAAGGTGATTACGGTGTCAACGGACATGATGGTTTGATTAACTATCACTTCCAGCGGTGTTTTGGAGAGACTGAAGAGAGATATTGTGTTGCGAAAGTTTCTGGATATTTTATCTCTTCATGACAGATGGATGTGACTTCAGGATGTATTGGGAGCTGGGTGGTGTCCGTTCTGGCACTGCAGTCGGGTTGGGTTCCGACAGGTTGCTTCACCATTCTCAGCATGGTGATGTTGTGATCAGATCAGCGCAGCGGAAGTCAGAGGTTAATAGGCATGGCAGACTTCCATTCCGGTTCGGACCCAGGGACTTTTTGCGTAGGTGTGTTTATGCTGGCGTGTCAAGAGGCAGTTAACGATGCATGGGACATTCCACAGTTCTTCTTTCAGGCCTTCCGAGGAGTGAGGTTTCTTCGCAGTAATGATTGCTTGGGGACAAGCAATTTCAGGGAGGGTGGACTGTAATGTCCCCATTATTTCGCGAGCATCAGAGTCATTGGATTAGCCTATTATGTCGATCCTCGTAGGCTAGTGGTTCTGGATAGAGGGTCACTTGAACGGGCACTTGGTCGGTAAAAGGCAGTATTGGTATCCAGAGTCTGGTGACGTGGTGAATTTGCGCGTTTGGCGTGTTATTGGAGCTTAAGATATTGATCTTCACCATTTATTTCACTTACTCAGGCTTAGGGACCATGTGTCTATTTGTTAAAGGGGTCACTTTATATTTTGCAAGTTACTATTCACTGATAAAGTGAAAAAAGAAATAACTTAAGTGAATAGTGTTTTTTTTAATGAATAGTGTTTCAATGTAAAATTATAAAGGGAGAAGAGAAAGTTCGACCCATTATGCATGATGATATTTTGTTGAATGAAACTTGGGAGTTGGAGATTGTGGAAGAGAGAAACTAGGGTTTCTCAATTTCAGCAGTGGGTAAGCCTGGTTTGGGCTTGTAGTTAGGATTTTGGCATCTTGAAGGTGTGAAAGACCACCCTAAAGTTGCTGGTTATTTTCTTGTTGCTGCATTTGGAGCTCGAATCTGCTGGTTATAAGTTGTTGAAGTCATCTATTGGATGGGTATTTGATGTTGGAGACTCCATACGCCATCCTGAAGGTGTTGTTTGCATTTTATGAAGTTTTTGAGAGCTGATTTGATCACCTACAGCCAGCCGCCATTACTTGAGGGTCCTGAACAAGATGTTGTAAGGTTACAGGATGATCATGTTGAGAGAGATTGCAGCCTCTAGAGGGAGGTGTAGTTGCTCTGATACCACTGTGATATCAGAGCATATCATCACAGTGGTATCAGAGCATATCACTACAGGGGTAGCAGAGTGGTAGCAGAGTGGATCACCGGAGTGTGGTTCATCACACAAGATGTATAATTCTTATATATCTTTTTATAACTATTTTTTCAAGTACTATATGTATTTCAGCACCATGTCACTCTCCTACTGCCGTCCACCCGCCCCCAAACTTAGACCCCTGGTCCTCACGTCCCCGAAATGTGTCCCCTACCGTCCCCTCATCCTCGTCCCCGAAATCCCATGGAAAACTGCTTTTTACTATAGACCAGTATGTAGCAGCAATGAGAAATGATTTACAACTTACTATCAACAGATTGAACAACAATAATATTCAGTGTGATTACAAATGAATCTAAGACCTGGAATAATGCACGCCAAGGTCAGATTGAAGCTCGAGATTGCTTGCAGAATGTTCAGAAGTTCATAACAGCCCCATGTCCAAGTCTCTTAACCTTCAGCGCTTCTATCTCTGGACATATTGACCTCCAAAACTCACTCGCAGCCTTGTATGGAGACTCACGGCTGGTGTCTGGTGATTTGCTTCACCTAGAAGTCCACGCCCCTGATAAAATGTCCCAAACGCCTCCCTACAGATGATTATGGGCTGCCAAATAGGTGGGTGATAGCATCCTTAAGTAAACTCCACCCTTCTAATACTGCCCACGTCCTTTATATTAGACCTACAAACACTTCAAAGGACCCCGACCATGCTGGGAAGTATACTGAGCTCTGCACCTAGGGTTTAAGACAACTCACAAGTCCTTTAGAACCACACCCAACTACACAACACAAGAATAATATCTGATATTGCAGTCATAAGCTCAAGAGGGATATTGCCCAGCCAACAATAGAAGATATTCACCCTATTCTCAGTCCACAAATACAAACCCTTGCAACAAAATCCCCAATCTGAATAATAATCACTTACTCCATTTTTGTCTCCACAGGAGACTCACAAAATTGCATTAATCGTCCAATTGGAAGATTTGGATGACCTCCCCTCATAACCAGTCAGAGTGGAATCATTTCACCACCGAAACCAGTTGCCTTAGGGTTTCTCTTCCCTAAGACCAAGAACTTCAAGAAGCTCTCCAAAAGTGAAATATGAGAAATAAACAAGCCTAATGCAAATGAGTTCTAAAATCCACTTTTATTTCCTTCACTTTATTTCCCACTCAAAATAATAATAAAGTGACTTTATAAAATTATTTTTAATTTATTTCCAAAAGTCACTTTATAACCCATTTAATTAATTATTTAACATTACCTTTTTAAATGTACTTTTCCCATCAGGTAATATTAAACAATTAAATTAATTAATTCCCCTTTCTCAACTATAGCCTACGGGAATTAAATAGGCTACAATGTCCATGAGGGTGATCATGAGAATGTAATGAGCTACCCAGTTTTCAGATTTTTAAATCTTTTAACTATTTGTTGGATGTCTAGAAACAGAACAACTAATGGCAGGGTATTCTAGAACTAGTAGCAAGGAGTTTGAATTGACAATTCAGATTTCCAGTAATCATCTAGCTTGAATAGCAAATATATTGTAATGAAATTGTAATCACTGATCAAAATGCATTCCAGCTTAAACAACAAGTAACAAGCAACTGAAACTGAATATTTCGTATTAACTATTGACCTTTTACAGCAAATCCATCGAAATGAAGAATGGTGATCTCCCGAATTAAAATAACAATAGCATCTTGCATCAGTTCTGTTGTTCTCGTACCCAAGAAGTTCGAATGTGCACTCAGCAAGATAGATACTTCCCAGAAATGCCGCTGAAGACTCAAACTCCCAACCAAGATACAAATATTCCAAATTGCAGCAATACAAATGTTCTGTGACGGATAGATACAGTGATAAATCCACTTCCTGGAGCTGGTCGCACTATAGGTGAGGCTCGGGGTGATTTTCAGAGTATCGTATTATTTCCAGAGGACATGTTCACTTCCGTTGATTTGCCTTGTCCTGACGACTGGAAGGAAACTCAACCAATCACAAGCCGTTACAGGAGTACGCTTTAAGGAAAACAATCACGGGATCCTCTCAAATTTCCGTCACACTGTTTTGGCCGGAATCTCTATCTCAAGTTGCTTTGACGGCTTAATCGGTTTGTTCAGCTCTTTGACTATTCTCGGCTTGGAAGAAACTCATTACAGGTTAGTCACTGGAGAGATTGCCACTAAGTCACAGTAAGTGGAAAACTCGTGGTCCTAATTGGCTACAGTTGCTCTTCAACACCCGACGACCTCCTTGTTTCTCTCAACTAAAGCTTTGGAATCTTAATGACCCGTCCCCAATTTCTCCTCCATCGTGCAACACAAAACAAACACAGTCCCCATAAAGAATAATTTCCCATGAAGATTCAGACTTAGAAAATTCGTCACTGTGTTACTCTCAAGTTTCTCGTGAATGTTTCTTTTCAAAATGGATTTGAGATAACCATGTAAAAGACAACTTAATCAAAACGCCATTACCCCGGGTACGTCTCTCAGCACCGGATGCAAAATACTCACGCCCTGGATGTGTCTCTCAGCATCGAAGGCACCAGATTTATCTACCGTTCCATTACCATAGATTTCCTTCACCAAAATTTCTCACACAAAAAAATCTCCATCCTCTACATTCGCCCCCCAACTCCAACGCTTATCACCTTTTCCAGCGTAACTCCCAGCCGTTACAAATCTTTCTTGAAAAGAACTTTATTTATTTACATTCTTTTTCAAACTACATAATTCCCTCGACACATTAAAATAAAAGATTTACTTTAATTTTTTAACTCCCTTTATATCCCCTCATAATTAATAAATTAATGCTTTAATAAATCTCCAATATTTTAACTAAAGCATTAATTTATTTAAATCTTCGATAGGAGCATACGAAGGGGGGATATTACAGAGAAGGGGACATTACAGTGAGGACTGAAGATAGCCAGCCAAACCCTTGGAGCTTGAATCTCTCCCATGCTAGCCGCTTACCTTGCTCATTGTCAGTGGAGTTGAAGGTTGACAGGCCCAGAACTGGGCGTTTGAAGGTGCTGTTCAGTTTTGGATAGGTTCTAAAACCCTGGTGTGGTAGAAGATTGATTGCTAGTGACTTCAGTGTGGGCCATAAACTGTTTGCTTCTCTTGCCAAATGGTTGTTGTTATCTTAGAGGTTAAATGCCTCTTTATAAAGAGCAAATCGTTGGCTGATTAGAGGTCAGAATATATGAATTTATATCTGTTCTGTGTTCTGTTCATTTGCAGCAGATTAATACTGTGTAATCTTTATTTCAGACAATATATGTGTATGTTCAGTTATATTGCACTATAGTATGAAGTTTTATATATGAATGTAGAGTAATGGATGTATTAAACCAAATCATATTACACAACAAAGCGACCCAGCAGCAACACTACCAAATGAACTTGTAAACTGTTGACTAAATTACCAACAACAAAGTGGGTAGAAACAACTCTTAACTCTATGCAACTGGTTTGTGTTTGAGTTTATGATGAAATGCAAATGTGTTGGGAATAAATTCCATGTTAAATTCAATAAGACAATATGACAGAAGTTGCAAACTCGGAAAATTACAAAGAACAGTAAATATTAGCCATTGCCAAACAATGCTCTTATATTGAACATCGAAAAAAGGTGAACAAATCTTGCAAGCAAGGATAACAAGTTTCCACAATCCATATTGATAATTGCTGAACGATTTCTGGATTCGATTGTGTGATAATTTTTTGCATCAACGTTTCGGATCACACTCTGTGATCCATCATCAGGTTGAAAAAATAGCACAAGAATAAGAATGATAAGTTGCGGACCAAGGATGGTTAAAAAGGTAAGAGCAAGATAGGAGGGAGAAGGGGTTGCACATTGACCAAGGCACAAGAGGGTCAAGACTAGAAAGGAGAGAAACATAAAATAAACCAATAAAGGCAAGAAAAAAGGAAACAAAAGAAGGAGAAAACAAAATCAAATTAACCAACTAATAAAGAAAGAAACTAAAGAATAAAAAAGAGAAGGAAGAATAATTCAATAATAAAATTCCAAAAATGACAAAAAAGAAAAATAAAATAAAAACTCAATTAAATTAAAATCTTAAATTCTTTATATTATATTATATGTGAATAATATAAAAGAATAAATTTATTAAATTGAAAGCAAATTAAGACAAAAACAATCAAATAAATAAAACTAGAACTTAAAAATTCTAATAAAAATTTAATGGAAAACAAAAAGAATTAAATGAAGGAATTAATACATATATAGGTGTGTACTATGATACATGTGAATATGGGCACTAAATGATAGAAACCAATAATAAATATGAATCCAATGTATAATAAAAATAATATATCAGTATTAAACATTACCATATATATTTGAAAGCAAAAAAGACCACCAATTTAAATAAGCAAAGAAAAATAGAATCAACCAAAGGAAACTAGAATAAGAATGAAGGATAAGAAAATAACAAAAAGAATAGAAACCTAAATAAAACTCAAAAATGAAGAAAGAAAAGAAGATTCAAAAAAGTAATAAACGAATTAGAGAAAATAAAACATTTTTCAGTCTTGTTCTTTATATGTTTGTGTTTTATTTTTCTCTAATTCGTTTATCGCTTTTTTGTATCTTCTTTTCTTTTTTTAATTTTCGAGTTTTATTTAGGTTTCTATTCTTTTTGTTACTTTCTTATCCTTCATTCTTATTCTAGTTTCCTTGGGTTGGTTCTATTTTTCTTTTATTATTTTTCTTTGCTTATATAAATTGGTGGTCTTTTTTGCTTTCAAATATATATGGTAATGTTTAATACTTATATATTATGTATTATACATTGGATTCATATTTATTATTGGTTTCTATCATTTAGTGCACATATTCACATGTATCATAGTACACACCTATATATGTATTAATTCCTTCATTTAATTCTTTTTGTTTTCCATTAATTTTTTATTAGAGTTTTTAAGTTTCCAGTTTTATTTATTTGATTGTTTTTGTCTTAATTTGCTTTCAATTTAATAAAGTTTTTCTTTTATATTATTCACGTAAAGTGAATAATATATAGAATTTAAGATTTTAATTTAATTGAGTTTTTATTTTATTTTTCTTTTTTGTCATTTTTGGAATTTTATTATTGAATTATTCTTCCTTCTCTTTTTTATTTTCTAGTTTCTCTCTTTATTAGTTGGCTAATTTGATTTTGTTTTCTCCTTCTTTTGTTTCCTTTTTTCTTGCCTTTATTGGTTTATTTTATGTTTCTCTCTCCTTTCTAGTCTTGACCCTCTTGTGCCTTGGTCAATGTGCAACCCCTTCTCCCTCCTATCTTGCTCTTCCCTTTCTAACCATTCTTGGTCTGCAACTTATCATTCTTATCCTTGTGCTCTTTTCTCATCCTGATGATCGATCATGGAGTGTGATCCAAAACGTTGATGCAAAAAATTATCGCACAATTGAATCCAAAAATCGTTCAGCAATTATAAATCTTGCAAGATCAGAAAATTACTTAATGCATGAAAACTGGTTGAGGAAATGTCTGCTCTCACGAAGTCATGAAATCAAAAAAAAAAAATTGCATACAAATTTAGGGTGGGATATTATAACTTCACAAATATTAATGGGAAGGTTATGGAGGGCTTCTCAACATGCATTAAAAGAATGACACCTTAGGTTGAGGTGAGAGATCTCATTATTTTATATTTGCAAAAATTACAAATAGGCTATGGGGAGTCCCTTTCTTCACCACTATCTAATATGAGGGAGATCCACCCAATCACAAGGGAACCAAAATTGGAGTTTCTACTTATATATTATAATTATTACTTACTTATAGACTTTTCAATATCTTATTTGCAAGTTCCTGGTAGAAAAATTGAGGTGGAAATACACAAAATCTTCAAAAGCTAGCCCTTCATATTTTGTCTCAACCTTGTAGCACTTGTAGATGTGAATGCAATTGGAGTATGTTTGGGGTCATTCACATAAAGAAGCACAATAAGTTGCTTCAATGGTCTAGATTTTGTGCAATACAACCATTAGCTTCACATAAGAAAGGTGGAGGACAACTACACAAAATCTTATACACTTGCATGAGATTGATTCCTATATAGACTAAACATCCACATACCTTTGTTGTGATGTCCCCTTCTAATTAGACACCTATACATCAGTAGATTAGCCCATCATGTTGACCCTTGTAGGCTAATGATCCTAGATAGAGGGTCACTTCGACGAGCACTTGGTCGTCAAATGGCAATGTTGATCTCCAAAGTATGGTGGTAGGGTGAATTGTTGCATTTGGCGTGATAATTGGGCTTAAGTTAATGACATTCACCTTTTATTTCATCATCCTTGGCCTAGGGACTATGTGTTTTTAAAATGAAGGGGTCACTTTATATTTTTCAGTTACTATTCATTCATAAAGTGAAAAAAGGTCATAACTTAAGTGAATAGTGCTCACTTTATCAATAGTGATTTCAATGTAAAATTATAAAAGGAAAGAGGAGAAGTTCGACCCCCTTATGCTTGGAGTTATTTTCTTGCTTTTGCTTGTGAGTTTGGAATTTGAGGAAGAGGAAGACTAGGGTTTCCTGATTTCTGCAGTGGGTGAGCCTAGAGGGGGCTTGTTGTTCGTTTATGAGCTGTTTGAGGGTGTGAAATACCACCTTAAGGTTGCTAGTTAGAGTTTGGATGCTTCATTTGGAGTCATAGTTTGTTGTTAAAGGTTATTTCGAGCATCTTTTAAGTGGTTTATAGACTGCCATAGACTCCATTTCCATTTACCAAGGAGCTGCTTGCATTTTGAAGGATTTTTGGACTGTTTGGAGAAGCTACAGCCAGCCATCCCTCTCTAGAGGGTTTAATCAACAAGAGAAAATAAAATGCCTCTTCCAAGGGGCTGCAATCACTTCTAAAAGGGGTGCCCTTGCCCTAGGAGGCTCTCCAATTCGGATTTTGGTGGGAGAACTTTGTCTTTCGGAAGTTGTAAGCATTTCATTGAGGTTTGTTATTGTAGCAAATCACTATTCACAGTGTTGTATGGCTGTAAGTTAAACTATGGGATAA
The DNA here is from genome assembly GCA_007258455.2 of Sequoia sempervirens. NCBI lineage: Eukaryota > Viridiplantae > Streptophyta > Pinopsida > Cupressales > Cupressaceae > Sequoia > Sequoia sempervirens. The sequence continues at coordinate 6,766 of VDFB02122360.1, read as the reverse complement.
GATGTATTTTGTTTCGAACTTGATGTAAGTCATCTATCCCATGTAAGCTATTATATAATGAAGAAAGTATCTTGGCTATCAAATTGAGTCATTACTTGAGTTATCTCAGTAGATTAGATTATTTAAGTTCCTATTGCATGCATATGCTTGTTTGTATCGTTAGCATTATTGGCATTAAATTCAAAAAACACAAAAAAAAAAGAAATACAAATTGAAACAAAAAAATCAGACCTAAAGAAACTCAGTGAAATCAAATCAGCAGAGTGGTGGAACATTACATTTGTTTACAAAAGACAAGATTGTTGGTTTTGAGAGGAAGGATATGGAGGGTGTAGGTACAGCAAAAGTAGAAGAGATTGGACTGGAGGGCATTGAATTTGAGGCCAAAAGGGAGCCATAACCTTCCAGATCAACAAAGGAGCCACAACTCATTGCAAAGAGTAGGTATTCTCCCCAATTTTTTACAAGAATGGAGCAAAGAAAATTGTAAATTATTGTAATTTGTAACTTGCATGGATATGCAATTTATAACAGTGATTTTCAATGACGATCATCATAAATTCATAATCGTTATCAATTGGCTATTGTATTCACATGATGATGCAATAATGTACTCTTTCTGTGTTCAAATCTAATATAAAACATTTCTCCAACATTTTACAAACTCATGTGGTACATTTTCTAACTACATTTTGCATTGAAAAAAATATAATTTAAATATTTATTTAAGTTGCTGAGTTTTTGCCAAGTCAAATAATTTGGGGTCTCCCAAGTCTGAGTCGAAACTGAGTATGCAGACTATGGTTTTTGGTATCATTGACATAGTGGAGAGGTTATATTTTTAACATATCATCCTAGATCCAAAGATATTCAATTCAGCTTCCAAACCTGATATAATTTCTTATCAATGTTGTTTTAAGCTAGAGCACAACTGGAGTAATTGAGAATCTTGCTTTCCAAAAGTTTGAAGCTGAGGTATAAATTGATGCCTTTATATTTTTCTGTATAATTTCTTATCTTTTACTAAACTGACTATTATTGAAATCAAAATTGCCTCTGCTTTCTTACACTCAATATTCTTCATTTACTTCACCTATTAGTTAGACAGATCAAGAACAGCAGAGAAAAATCAAATATCCGAAAGAAAATAATAAATCGGCACCTTGTGAAGACAAAGCTTTTGGGTTGAATTTCCATACAGCAACCTGTAACAAACAAGAAGGCACCATGTATCAAAGCATTCTAAAGACATGCAATTTAGATTAAGCCACAATGCATGCAAGTAAAAATAACTCCAAACCGACTTATAACATGATAGAGCTATTCCTATGTTTAAAAAAATGGAGTATTGAGCCTGACCGTTCCAGTTGAGCAATGGGGTTCATAAGAAACACAAAACTGCCATATAAACATACATGAAGTAACCTTGAAAAATACAAATTTCAACATACACTTCCACAGACTCACATAAATGTGCTACACATATCATCACACTTACCTTTGTTTTCACAGTATTCAGAATCATATCCTCCATTAAATAAATATGCCCAATCACTACACTCTAAATTTTAAAAGTCCTATGAAATTCATTTAATAGAATTAGTTTCTCTATAAACAATGACAACTACACAACACATGTAAACTCATAAATGAAACCCAAGTAGGGAAATATATATCCATTCTAAACACATTACAGCAATTCAAATTATAAAAAATACAACAGAAATTTATTCAATCGTACAAATATCAGCGAATAGAGAGTAAATAATATATAATACAGATCTAGAAATACAATAAATAGCTATCTTACAGTTCCATCATGACAGCCAGCTAACAGAAGATCATGTGGCATTGAAGTTGACCACTCCAAAGTAAGAGGAATGCTGTTCACCAACTCACTCAGTTAGCAGAAAATACCTATAAAACTTGAGTTTCTTTGAAGAAGAAATTTGAAATTATCAACATTTATGTGGATAACATTGACACTGCAGATTTTTGTAAACCATTTATTTTCCATTACTATCTTGCATGAACTAAACTGAAATATAGATACAAACAGAATGAAATATATAACTTAAAATAGAATTGCACTAGAAAGAAAAGAAAATAATGAAAACCCTGCTAATAATTTAGTTAAGAGAGGCAAGTCTAGACAGCCTAGAAAAATATGCGTACAATTTTGTTTCAAACCATCCTATACTTGTATTACTAAAAAAGAGGAATGTGTCAAGTGTAACATCTACCCTAACAAACCACAACATATAGTATAGAAGAATGATTGGAATCTCTCCTAGGCCCAAGGCGCTGTACCATTGGTACCCCAAATGGATACCCCCTTGGCCTCCTTGGGACTACTTGGTCCCCCGTTATAGGACTACTTGGTCCTCCATTATGGAGCACATTGGTTCCCCATTATAGAGGCGGCGTACCTAGGAGAGTGCCCCATCATTGTTCCCCTCTTGTAATCTTGGCCTTCTCTATCATGGCTAAAACATTAAGACATATGACAAACAATGATTAATCATATTTACTGATATAGGAGACAGTCATAACAGCAATGCATCATTAGTACCTTGATCTTCTAATCAAACAATCGCAATCACATATAATAAATGGTGCTACAACTTACATTATTGTAAATCAGATTTCATACCACCGATTCAAGAAATCAGACTGCTGTGCACATGCCAATTTATCAGTTATTTCTAATTAGAGGGTGCAGACCTCTATTTCCTTTTATTTAATTGACCCCTGTAGATGATCGCCGATCTAAGTATTCTTCTCCTTCAATTGATCTGTCCTTAATACTCAGAAGATATTGTTAGTGTAAATCAAATGCATAAGGATCTATCATCCATATTTGTATTAAAGAAACTAGATTTAAATTATTAATCCTGCTTTTTTAAATATTAATCGCTGCTTTGTGTTTGACTTTTGGTTTAAATTAATTAAAGTCTTCATTAGGGAATCGCTGCCTTTCATGAGTGAGTTCTATTAAACTTTGTGAAGCTTCCTTGGTCAGCGATTACTCTTAATGTTTTGTAAAGGCTGCGATTTCCCAGTCAGTACTTTATTTAATTTCTGTGCAGGCAGTATTTGGGGGGCGTCATACGCTTTATTAAAATCTATCGCTATTATATATATATATATGATGGTAATTGCTGCTGTTTACATGTTTTCTTATTTTAATATATTTATTTTTATATTAGTTCCTTTAAATATATATATTATAATAATATTAAATTGTTAATATTTATATTGTAAGGTAAAGGTTCCTCAATAAAATTCTTTTGCTCTAACTTAGATTTAGAGAAAGATGTCACTTTCAATGGCACAACTTGAGATAATAATTTATTTCAATGAGTTATATATATTCTACTTATACTCTAATAAACGTATTTGCTGTACATGATCGATATAAACTCAGGAAAAAGTAACGTATGCAGATGAACAATATGAGTGATGTTTAATAGGATGTATGTTGCCAATTATAAATTGATCAACAGATCTTGAGCAATATAAATCGGACTGGTTATGAATGCCGAATTATGTCTGAGTTGGAAGCCGGTTATGTAGAATGTAATGTGTTGTGTACTGATCAAGATAACTCTGTCTGAGATGAGGGTCGATTATGGTCTGTTTCTCTTCACACGTCTCTTCCTTTGGAATCGATGGATGATTGAAACTTCTGCCTTTTTTTGTCCAGCGATGCTCTCTATGTCTTTTCTGTATGTCTTTCCTTCCTCCGTTGTCCTTCTAGTTATACATGTTCTCTCCAGACAAGGCTGTTCCTAAACTCCAGTCGTGTCCATTATACCTTCAGACGTAACATCTTGTTACAACTAATCTCCTTCCAGGCCTTCTAGATACCTCGCTACGGAGTATATCCAGCCTTCCTGGGAAAGGAGGACACGTTTCTTCGCAGGCCCTCAGAATACCTCTAAAGGATATCCAATCCTAGGAAAAGGAGTTATGTCACCCCGTCCTAGGCCCTCGGGACACCTTTTTCATGGGTAGTCAATCCTAGATGTGACACTTCTTCCCAGGCCCTTGGAATACCTTTTAAAGGATATCCAATTCTAGGAGAAGGGTTTGTGTTACCTCTTCTTAGGCCCTTGAGATACCTTTTCAAGGGTATTCAATCCTTAAAAAGAGGGGTTGTGCCACCTCTTTCTAGGCCCTTGGACTACCTTTAAGGGGTATCCAATCCTAGGAGAAGGGGTTGTGTTACCTCTTCCTAGGCCCTCGGGATACCTTTAAGGGTCATCCAATCCTAGGAAAAGGGGTTGTGCTACCTCTCCCTAGGCCCTTGAGATGCCCTCCTTAAGGGTATTCAAATCCTAGGGAAAGGGGTTGTGTCACCTCTCCCTAGGCCTTCTAGATAACTCATTATGGAGTATATCCAACTTTCCTGGGAGAGGACACATTTCTTCCCAGGCCCTCGAAATACCTTTTAAAGGATGTCCAATCCTAGGAAAAGGGGTTATGTCACCTCGCCCTAGGCCCTCGGGACACCTCTTTCAAGGGTATTCAATCCTAGGTGTGTCACTTCTTCCCAAGTTCTCTTCCTTAAAGGGGTATCCAATCCTAGGAAAAAGGGATTGTGTTACTTCTTCCTAGGCCCTCGAGATACCTCTTTTAAGGGTTTCCAATCCTAGGAAAAGGGGTCGTGTCACCTCTTCCTAGGCCTTCTGGATACTTGATTCCTCAAGTTTATCCAGTCCTAAGCCTCATATGCAATTTCACGTATTATCCTCAAGTCTTGTGCTTGTACAAGAAGAATATCTTATTAACTCATTTGAAGGTATTACATTCAATAGTTCATCTCTTGTTTTAACCAAAAGCCATCTTGTTTTGTTGTTCCTGAGCTTTATTCTTAAAGGCCTTAATAGTTTCTTCTCTTTCCCATGTAGCACCATCTTCGGGGAGTCCCTTCCAATTAATTAAGAACTCGGTGATGACCCTATTCCTTAATCTCTTCTCTCTGGTGTCAATGATAAATTTTGGTTCTAAGGTGAGTTGTCCCTCTTCATCTAGTGGAGGTAACTCAGTGCAAGGAAGGACTTGTTGCTCAAGGACCTTTTTAAGCCTAGATTCATGGAAGACGTTGTGGATCTTGCTATGTTCCGGAAGCTCTAACTTGTAAGTGACCTCGCCTACCCTTCTTGTAACTCTGTAAGGACCATAGAATCGAGGTTTTAGCTTTTTAGCCCCATTCTTTTTGATTGATGTCTATTTGTATGGCTATAGTCGTAGAAAGACTAGATCTCCAATTTCAAAAGTCCATTCCACATGGTGTCGATCAGCATAGATCTTTTGTTGGTTCTGGGCTTGCTGCAAATTTTCTTTAAGGGTCTTCATGAGATCATTGTTCCTTTGTATGAAGTCTTGTGCATTTTGTACTTTTCTTTCCTAGGTGACCAAGTGTCCAAAGGAAGGGGCTTCATATCCCTAAAGGACCTTAAAAGGGCTCATTCCAACTAACATATGGTGGGTGGTATTATAACAATACTCGCTCAAGTGTAGCCATTTTATCCATGCTGTTTGTTGACCTGTCACATAGTTCCTTGGGTAACCCTCAATCCACTTAACTATTTTTGTTTGCCCATCCGTCTGTGGGTGGTAACTTGTGCTTGGGGTTAGATTGTTTCCCGTTAGCCTGAAAACCTCTTGCCAAAATTGGCTAAGGAATTTACTATCTCGATCACGAATGATTGCTTTGGGTATCCCATGTGTAAAATTTTAATGAACAGATTAATGCACAGAAAATTAACTCAGAATCAGACACAATAACGCAGCAGATACCCTGGGAAAACCCTCCACTTGAGGGAGAAAAACCCAGCGACAAAGATCTCACTTATATATATAAATAGTGGCAACAATTCTCTTTACAATGAGGCCAATCACAAGGCCAATCTTCAGCACATAAACAAGATGCAATGGCAGATAATAATCTGCACTTCTCTAATATCTATCTCTGCCCTTGACTGAATTCGCAATCTGCTCTTGATGAAATTCGCACTTGAATGAATCGAACTTTTCTTCTAACTTGATGATGACAAATGAGAAAGTGATCTCTTATTTATACATCTTGAAGAGACGCCTCTTTTTATTTAATACAAGTCGGCCAGAATAAAGGTATATCTAATAAAAGATAAATCATGCCAAGATGAGGAGGTCGGCCTTTAATACAAAAGATGTGCCTTTACATTTAATGATTAGGCCTCTTGAGATCTTATAAATTAAATAGCTCATAGCTATCATTTAATTTATTTGCCAAGGAAGATAGCTGGAGTATTATATCGATGTTGCATGATATCATTAACACTCCCTCTCGGCTAGAGAGAATATATCCAGCTGCTCAAAACAAATCACCTCAACATGATGTTCATCACATTGGCTACAACCAGATGTGAAAAGAAGAATATCACCTCAACGTGTATTAGATATCACCTCAACACGATATCAACCATAATGGCTACAACCAAACTATGGTAAGTACGAGTGTTCATCACTTGCGTGATGTTGTCACCTCAACGTGACATTCACAAGTACAAAATGTGTCATGGAGTCTCACACATGACATCCACCATGACTCAGGCTCAGAGGGTGGAATCAAGGGCTTTCACCTCAAATTCCTCCATCTCAGAGGAAAATGCATTAATCAAGGGCTTGCACCTCAAATTCCTCCGTCTCAGAGGAAAATGCATTAACAAGGGCTTGCACCTCAAATTCCTCCGTCTCAGAGGAAAATGCATTAACAAGG
>VDFB02122359.1:0-22663 GCA_007258455.2 Sequoia sempervirens | reverse complement strand
TTTTTTTCTATTACTATGATTAACAATTCAACTCAATTGACTCATCAGTCAAATAGCTTGATCTATAGCTGACGTAACTTGTTTCAGAGCTATCTTGTTAATCTGATTAGTTAATTTCATTAATGAGTAAAAGATAGAATTGACTTAATTGGCATGAGTCAAGTGTAAGATTGACTTATTTGTTAATTGACTTTGATTAATGTATTGAAGAAAGATGAAACAAACTAAATTGATATGAGTGAAATGTGAGATGGACTTATTAGCTAATACGCCACATATACTGTGACATTTGAGCTTTCAAGAAATAATAGCAAAAGCAATAGAATAAACAAATGACTTGAACATAAACAAAGGAATACAATTAATATGGACAACTATAGCTTATGCATAACCATGGACACAGTTGAATATTTGTAGCACAAGAAACACAAAGGAAGATGTCGGCACAGGTTTTGCAATTTCAAGAAATTCTTTTTTTGCATATGAATGCCCATGATTGGTTTAATTGATTTGGTGAATAAAAATGATTTATAATTAACTATAATTAACTATTCAAGAAAACTGATCTATTAATGAACTAGTTTCATTGATTGGTCAAGTAACTTGATTTACAATTAACTTGATCAGCTATTTAGTTAATTTTCTTCAAAGTTTGCAAAAAGCTCTTTCAACAAATAATTCTCTGCATAACTTGCAATCATTACACACCAAGAGCCAACATTTCTTTGAGGAATTATGTCAAACAGTTTACATGTTTTTCTTGTGCTTCCATATTTTGTATGCATATTCATGACAACATTTCAAACCATAATATCTATCAGAATTCCACGTCCTATGATGCTTAGACGAATGTACATATCTTGTTGTAAAGCTCCTATTTGATTAAAAGCATACAAAATGCTCAAAGAGATTGTGTAATCTAGCTCTACGTCTGTGAATGTGAATAGGCAAGATTGATTCAACTGATTTGGAGGATAAAGATGACTAATAATTAACTATGACTAACCACTCAAAACAATTAATTCATTAGTCAATTAGCTTGATTTATTGTTGAAACAAAAGTAACTTGATTTACAGTTAACTTGATCAGCTATTTAGTTAATTTGCTTCAAAGTTTGCAAAAAGCTCTTTCAACAAATAATTCTCTGGATAACTTGCAATCATTACACACCAAGAGCCAACATTACTTCGAGGAATTATGTCAAACAGTTTACATGTTTTTCTTGTGCTTCCATATTTTGTATGCATATTCATGACAACATTTCAAACCATAATATCTGTCAGAATTCCATGTCTTATCATGCTTAGATGAATGTACATATCCTGTTCTTAAGCTCCTATTTTATTAAAAGCATACAAAATGCTCAGAGAGATTGTGTAATCTAGCTCTATGTCTGTGAATGTGAATAGGCAAGATTGATTCAACTGATTTGGAGGATAAAGATGACTAATAATTAACTATGACTAACCACTCAACATAATTAATTCATTAGTCAATTAGCTTGATTTATTGCTGAATTAACTTGTTTGAAAGCTATCATGTTAACCCAACTAGCTAATACGCCACATAGGCTATGACATTTGAGATTCAAATAAGTCTCATGGATGCAAATCTGCTATCATGTTAAAGCTACATAAACATTGATGTTCCAACTCCATGGGGTCATTCTATTTCCATTTTCCCAAGTTCATTTCATTCCATTATCCAGCACTAATTATTAAATGTTTAAACCAGCTACATGCAAACAAAAATCACAACTCATAGCATCCATATACACCCATGCACAAGTACATGTTATCCAACATATTAACACACATGGTTTTCTAGTGCTAGTTTGTTAATTGCCTTTGATCAACAGTTCAAATGTACACAAGGATAATTGTAATTATTTCTTTGTTTTAATTATTATGTACTTAAAGACTAATTAGCAGCTGCCTAATTATTTAACTATCCTTGTACACATTTGACCCATCAATCATAGTCAATTAATAAATCTGATTCCACCTGTTTACTCATAGTATTCACATGCAATTTTCTTGAGAAGTCTTCAAAAAGAGCATTACTCACACACCAATAAGGATTCTCATTTGTAACCTCCCTATCCAAAACATTTTCATTAAATAAGATATTGTGACATACATTAATTGGATGTATCTCATCATCTTTCTTATCAAGATGCCAACAACCTTGATTTGTATTTGTCCTTGAGTGTATCTGGATACCATGAATTATGGATTCTACTTGCATTTGGCTTGATTGCACAAGTAATAGTAAGTGCTACATAATGGTAGAAATCTCAACTCATAGCATCCATATACACCTATGCACAGATACATGTTATCCAACACATTAACACGTACATGGTTTTCTAGTGCTAGTTTGTTAATTGCCTTTGATTAATAGTTCAAATGTAGACAAGGATAATTGTAATTATTTCTTTCTTTTAATTGCTATGTACTTAAAGACTAATTAGCAGTTGCCTGATTATTTAGATATGAGACGATACAAGGGTAAATGGGAAATATGAAATTGCCTAAATCAACATGAATGAAATGTGAGATAGAGCTATTGGGTAATATGCTACATATACTGTGACATTTAAGCTTAAAAGAAGTCTCATGGCTGCAAGCCTGGTATCATGTACCCATGTTAATTTCATTTGGCTATCTAGCACTAACTATCAATTGTTTAATCAAACTTCATGCAACCAGAAATCACAACGCATGGTATCCTTATAGAATTATGCACAAATAGATACTATCCACCATATTAACATGGACATAGTTTTCTATTGCTGCTTTGTTAATTGGCTTTGAGTTATAGGTGCAATGTGCACAAGGATAATTATAAGTATTGCTTCCTTTTAAATGTTATGTATTTAAACACTAATTAACTGTTACCTAATTAATTAGATATGAGATGATAGAAGAGTAAATGAGAACTAGATAGCACTAACTATCAATTGTTTAATCAAACTTCATGCAACCAGAAATTACAATGCATGGTATCCTTATAGAATTATGCACAAATATATACTGTCCACCATATTAACATGGACATAGTGTTCTATTGCTGCTTTGTTAATTGGCTTTGAGTTATAGGTGAAATGTGCACAAGGATAATTATAATTATTTCTTCATTTTAAATGTTATGTATTTAAACACTAATTAACTGTAACCTAATTAATTAGATATGAGATGATAGAAGAGTAAATGAGAACTAGAAACTAGATAAAAATGAAAAAGTTAACATGTGAATATCAAGGTGCATAGACTAAATACTCATTGGATTCCAAGGGACCGCATATCACTGAGAAATCTTGTCAAACAGTTCACTTGCCCTGTCTATGCCTCCATATTTTGCATGTGTGCCTAGGATGAAAATAACCATGACATCTGATAATAGTAAAATTCCTCTATCCTTCATGCTTTGCTGATAGCAAAAAAGCTCAAAGCAATTCTAGAGTTTGCGTTCGCTTCTCTAAATTGTATTTGCTTGACAGTTTCTAAAGAATTTTCAACACATTGTCCTTACATTCCTTTGAAGCTCTTTCTATGGAATGAGTTAAGAGCACATTCTCCAAAGCTCTCACTATGGGTGAGCTTTGCATATTGGACAAAAGGGTTTCTACATAATGCCTATGAAACCACATTTCATAACAAGTTCTACCTATTGTTCAATGCCAAACTAGCTGCCAATGAACAAAAAAAGCTTCAAAACTCTCAGTTAACATGTGAAGGGATGAGAAATATTGATCTGCCAACTAAATGGGGTCATTTTATTTCAATTATCTAGCACTTATTCTTAATTGTTTAATCCAATCACATGCAACCAGAATTCAGAACAGCTAGCATCCATACACACCTATGCATAGATACATGCTCTCTAACATATTGATATGCATATGGTTTTCTATTGGCACAATCCTTGAACATTCTTTAGGTGCAAGTGTTAGTTTATTAATTGACATTGATTGCTGGATAAAATGTATACATAGACACATAGTTGCACACATGCTTCAATGCACAGATGCATACATACATGCATGGATGTACGCATATATACATGTATACATACATACATGATTACATGCATACATATATATATGCATTCATGCATCCATGGATGCATATATCCATGTATTAATAGATCCCTTAAAATATGCATATATTCAAACGACCCCAACGAGTTGGGGAATGAATATTTATGTGGCTTTTACATGATAGCAATCTCTTATAAATATGCATATATGCATGAGGACACATAGCCATCAATGAATCTATGCATTTGCATTTTCATGAGCATTTAAAAACAAAAAGGATTGAGAAAGCCACTTGCATGGGCAGCAAAAACAGATAAATGCCAATTTTCCGATATAAAAAATGACTTATGAAATTGAGATCATATATATAAAAAGCAATATGTTAACACTGGTAAGGATCACAAGCGCCCATCCACAAAAAACATTTAGCAAATGTAGTTAGGAACGCTATATATACATACATATATTATAAATATGATGATACATGTATACATGAGATACATAATTACATGCACACATATATACATGCATACTATATAAGCAAAACAGGTAAATGCCAATTTTCCGATATAAAAAATAACTTACAAAATTGAGATCATATATATAAAAAGCAATATGTTAACACGCTGAAGCATGACTGGCTGGTGCCATCCACAAAAAAGCATTTAAAGCAAATGCAATAGTAATCTGTTATATATACACATACATACATGGCAACATAGATACATGCATACATATATACATAATTACATGCACACATATATACATGCATACTTATATGCATGGATGCATAGAAAGACTATGTTTCATGGGATTGTTAAAGAGTTCACTTGCTTTCTATATGCTTCCATATTTTGCATGTGTGCCTATGAGGACAATAACCACAATATTTGACAATATTCCTTTATCCTTTATGAAAGCACATTGGTTCCAAAGCTCTCTTTATGGAACAACTGTGTAGCAACTGAAGATATATAATCTTGACTGGTCTCACATGCACCAAGCACAATGGGCAAAAGGTTTTTTACATAATGCCTCTAAGACTCAGATGAATCCTTGGTATTTCAAGGAAAGATTCGAATGGATAACACTTAAAATGATCTATACTATGATTTTATAATCAAAGTATCCAAATGCATTGCAGCAATGCGAAACCCAGCTTCCATTTAAGATGTAAAATGAAAGTAAACAGAAGGAAAAATGCATTTGCTTTAAAGTTTGTAAAGCAATTTCAACACATTGTCTAGCCATTGTCCAGAATATGGTTTTCTATCAGCATACTCCTTGAACCTTCTTTAGCTCTGGCTGCTACTTTGTTAATTGACTTTGATTGAAAGGTGAAAATGTGAAATGTGGCCAAGGATAATTATACTTATTTCTCTCTTTTAATTGTTATATATTCAAAGACTAATTAGCAATCCAAACAACCTCTCCTTTAGTCAGATGCCATTCAATGCATTCATTTTGCATCAATGAATTATGTACCTTCAACCACTAGTTTTAATCAAAGTATGCATATGGATTTTGAATCAAACTCTAAAAATAAAAAAGACTATGTTTAAGTTATAAAGTGCAATCAGCCACCAAAGAAATTGATTGGATAATTATTGCATTTCTGATGTCATGTTATTGCAACAAAGATCTACTTTTGAACCCCAATTGCTTAATTTTTATGAACCATATAGCATATGCCACTCACAATACCCATTTGTAAAGATTGTCCTTGTAACAAAAAGCAACAATATGGCTACAAGTACAATCAATATAGTGAGAATCTTGAATTAACCTTTTTCTTTGTCTACTCTATGCAATTGTAAACAAAGGAGAAGGTTCATTCTAGAAACTCACCCTGTACTCTTTTCTTGAAGAATTTTCCACAGTTGGACTGCTACACCACCTCTCTTCTTCCAATCAAAAGCATTGCACCATGTAATAAGCTTTCATTAGAAAATGAAGACCATTTGTTTGTTTTTCTAAAAGAATAGCAATAAAGCTCAAGGAAATGACCAAAATGCAACCAACTCCCAAAATTACAATTGCAATATATAATGCTCCTACTGCGATCAATACTAATAGCCAAAACCAATAAAACACTAGCAAGCATTTTTTAGATTCAAGAGACACAAGTATAAATGTAAACCAGATTAACTACACAAACTATTTGCCATGGGTTCTTGTACCACAAATGTTCTAGCAATGAATTTAACTGCTCTTTTGCATGAAGTCTAAAATTATTTCATCAAGCAATATTACTTGACTGCTTTATGGCAACATTGCAATTAGAATTCTAAAACATATTTGACATAGTTTTTTATAACCCCAAGATACAATTTCCTAACTTTCCAAGCATTCAGTCTAAGTTCTCCAATTACAAAATCTCAAATTACTGTTTGCTTGGTATCTTTGTTCCATGAATTTGATCGATAGGTAAAATGTGCACAAGGATAATTGTAATTTTTTCTTTCTCTTAATTACTATGTATTTAAAGACTAATTAACAAGCCACCTAATTAATTAGTTATCTGATGATACAAGGATAAATGACAAATATGGAATTGACTACTTTGACATGAGTGAAATGTCACATGGACCTATTAGCTGACACGCTACATATACTGTGACTTTTCATTGCTCAATCCATCTACATGCAAGTACAAATCATAACCCATAATTAAAATGTCCACAAGGATATTTATAATTATTTATTTCTTTTTTATTATTATGTATTTAAAGACTAATTAACAACCACCTACTTAATTAGATATCAGATGATAGAAGAGTAAATGAGAGCTACCAACTTGATAAAAATGCCAAAGTTAACATGTGAATATCAAGGTGTCCGGATTTAATACTCATTGCATTCCCCGGAAGCACATTTTCCTGAGGAGTTTTGTAAAACAGTTCATTTGTTTTATAAATGCTTGTGTATTTTACATGTTTGCCTATGAGAACAATAACCACGACATCTAACAGAATTTAAATACTTGCTGACAGAAAATAGGTTTCTACTGCATTCTTTTGTCTATCTCTGTGCAAATGAAAATTTCCTACAAAATGCCACCTCCTATCTTTCTGCATGTCTGGCATGTATGCAAAACATGGAAGTATAGACAAGGCACGTGGTTTCTTCTATAACTGTAGGCTACACCAAACTAACAAACATCGATAAAATAAATGAAAAAGAACTGCTTCATTATATGTCTATCTGCTCTTCCCATTTATTGGAGCTAAGGCAGAGGTATATTAAATCTACCCAAATTTCAATCATTTTGCACCAATTTCAATGCACAATTCTCTTTTCAACAAATTTTTCTATGTAATTTTTTGAAAATTCTTTTGATTCAAAATGTATACAAGCTATTAATGATATAGATTGAATCTTAGAAATGAGTTTAAAATTAAAAAAAATTGGGATAAATGACAAGTACATGCCTGCATGGCTACCATAATAATTTTTGGCAGCTCTCAAATGAGAATAACCTCAACCCTAGCTCATGGATTTCTTCAATGGTTTAAATGGTTGTAGCCCATTCAAACCATTACAGACTCTTTGGCAATTATGTTGTCTTACTCTAAAATACAATTGTAAACTGACGGAGCATGACATGTGCTATTTTCAAGGTAAATACATGTTGTAGTTACAGTAGTTCTACAAAATGGCATCTATTTGAATGTCTAACAGTGTTTAATTATTTAAATATAGATTATTACTTTTTATATATATAATATTATCTTCAATGTATTTAATGTATGTGTTAAGTGTGAGTATAAGAGGAATGAAATGCAATCCTCCAAAGAAATTAATGGAGTAAGAGATCAGATTTAGCCATGTCTTCATTAATCACAGTTTTGATAGAAGATTTGATGGATTCCTAGATTTCTCAACATTACAAAAAGGATTATATACTTAGACTTGTAAATGGAATATATTTGAGGGCAATTTCATTGTGGAAAAATCCACCCAGTAAGTTTTGTTCTAGGATTGATTCTTTTTGCAGGTTATAACTACCTACTATTGTATTAGTTTCCCATTTTTTCTTCTACAAATGAATGAATATATAAACAAATAATCATATATATTATTATGTATTTAAAGACTAATTAACAACCACCTACTTAATTAGATATCAGATGATAGAAGAGTAAATGAGAGCTACCAACTCGATAAAAATGCCAAAGTTAACATGTGAATATCAAGGTGTCCAGATTTAATACTCATTGCATTCCCTGGAAGCACATTTTCCTGAGAAGTTTTGTAAAAAAGATCACTTGCCTTATAAATGCTTGTGAATTTTACATGTCTACCTATGAGAACAATAACCATGACATCTAACAGAATTTAAATACTTGCTGACAAAAAATAGGTTTCTACTGCATTCTTTTGTCTATCTTTGTGCAAATGAAAATTTGTATTCTGCTATAGTAAATTCTCTAGTGCATTAGGTACTTTAAAGCGCACTTTTTTGGATGTTGCTCTTGTTCCAGGTTTGTTTCTTTTTGGGGGTTATAACTACCTACTGTTGTATTAGTTTCCCATTTTTTCTTCTACAAATGAATGAATATATAAACAAATAATCATATATAATAGTTTTTGTTTGACGAGTTTTGTGAAATAGTTCACCTATTTTCTGTATCTCCCATTGTTTTCATTTATGCCTATGAGGACAATAACCATGACTTTTAACAAAATCCCTCTATCCTTAAATGCTTTGATGACAATGGAAAAGCTCAAAGCAACACACTGTCGACTCATTGTTCCAAAGCTCTCATTATTGCACAGGTTGAGACAATTTTGGTTCCAAAGCTCTCTTTATGGGACCGCTTTGTAGTAATAAAAAATATACAAACTTTACAGGGCTCACATGCATGAAGTAAAATGGACAAGAGGGTTTCTACATAATTCCTATCAAAGGCAGATGAAACCTTCGCATTTCAACAAGAAATTCGAATAGATAATACTAAAAGTACTTTAAAATACGAATTTATAATCAAAGTATAAGAATGCCTTAAAGCACTATGAAACCCTACTTGCATTTCTCGTATCAAATAGATGAAAATAGCAAAAATTTACCTCTTCTAACCTCAAGCAACTCGTTTCTCGCTGTCCAGTGCGCAATTTTGCAACTACAAAATCTCCTGCTCGGCCACACAATAAACCACTATGAAATACAGCTTCCTTATGCACTTTAATGTACTGAAACTCTAAAAATTAACAAATTATCACCTCAAGTAACTCGTTTCTGGGTCTAGACTCTGCAACTATAACATCTCCTGCTCAGTCGCTACAAACTCTTCCTCAGAACATGCGCTTACAGAACACAAAAACAACACACGCAAAGCAATAGAAATGCATAGCAAGTGGCTTAATTCTATATTAAATGACCTAAGTACCCGGGCCACGCGTGGCCACCAAGCCAATCCAACGCCTTCACCTCGAGCCAGATACCATTTAATACATTTAATTTGCATTCATGCATTACGTACATCTACCCGCCAATTTTTTAAACTATGCCTTTTCTTAAATTAATTTAATCAATCTATGCATTCAGATTTTACGATTTTTAATGCATTTAATTTGCATCATGGATTATGTACATCGAAATACCAGCTTTATAAATCCATGTGCCTTGCTTAAATTTATTTAATCAATTTATGCATTCACATTTTCCCAAATTTTTAATACAAAAATGATTTATAAAGCTACTCATATGAATAGAAAAATAGATAAATGCTAATTTTCCAATATTAAAAATAGCTCTCGAAATTCAAACTATACAAAAAAATAAGTAATATGTTATATGCTGAAATGTGATTGGTCGATGTCAGCCGAGAAAAAGTATCTATGAATGCATAGTTTTCCGCCTCGGTATGGAATCCACAATGACATAATTATATTAATAATATTATAGTAGTTATATTTATTTGTTTTTTATAATAAGAATAGTAGTTATTATTATAATATTATTATATAATTAGCCGATAGGCTATTATACATGGGGGAACCCCACCAAAATTTCCCCCAGTCTGACGCCGTCGGGAAGATTTCAGTGGGGTTCCCCCCACATAACAGCACAACTTCTGGAAAATTTTTTTAATGGCGTGGAAGAAACCTCCAACATGGTAGCACATAAAAATATAAAATGAAGAGACAAGGGTTGACCGATGATCTGACATGACCATTACTATACGTTTGGTGCCCCGCCGATTAATGAATTACCTTCACCCGCAGTTAAAATGGAAGACGTCAAACTGCCAGCACGTTTCCCACTTTATCAGTTAATTTCACAAGCATTGCCTCCAGTCGGATTAAATTTGCCAGTGTATAGTTTGAAAATGTTTTGATATTTATTATTAATTGTGGTCACTATCTTTATTTAGATCAATTGCCAAAAAAATTTGATTGAAAATTTGATTTTTGTATTTTAATATTTTTTTTTTTTTTAGAAAATAAGAAATTTGTTTGATTTCATATTTAGTATAATATTATATTATCAATTTTAAGAAGTGATCATGACATCATGGGGAACTCCAGTATATAAAATAATAATCAAGGCAATAAAAATATTAATGTAAATCATGAGTGTTAATTGTTATTTTAGCAATAGCCGTTAACATGATTATAATAATAGAAATAGTCTTAAATGAAATATTAGTAGTTTATTTAAATAATGTTATCATTTTAAAATATAAACATTGATGGGATATCCCTAAAGATAATGTTGGCCAATGATCAGTTAACAATAGTGTAGTATTTTGTTCAAAATTAGATTTAATCTTAATAATATTATTATTCTTTTTTATTTAATGATAAAACAACTACATTGTTAAATATTCAACAACATTTAGATTTAATCTTAATAATGTTATTATTATTTATTATTTAATGATCAAATAACTATATTGTTGTTAAATTTTCAATAACATTTACATTTAATGCATTTAAAAGGGATTAACGAGGAGGTAATCTTGGAACCATTAATGGAAAGTACATAATTACCATTGAAGTAAAGATAGAGATTTTACCGCTTTAACTCTTTTAATAGCATAAACATAGAAATAAAATAACTATGAGTAAAAATGGTGTTGGAAATTAATAACTATGAGTAAATATGGTATTCAAAATTTATAACTATGAGTAAATATGGTGTTGAAAATTAGTAACTATGATATTAATATTAATACTAATTTTGATAAAATGAATTAATTTTAAATGGAGGGTAACTCCATAATAATATTAATTACATCATGGAAATGATAATAACATCATTAAGGAGAATGAGGATATCATAAATGTTCAAATTGTGGAAATAATATTATTATTTCCCTTTGGAAAATAATTAGGAAAATATAACCACGGATCAAACAATAGTATTATTTCTCCTTTGAGCAATCAATGATGATAATTATTAAAGGCTTTTGTTGAATTTAATTAATAGAAATTTATGGTAATTAAATAATAATGTTAATCTTTAGGTATGCGTGGTAATAGATTAGAGTGTGGCAAGTCTTTATATTGAGTCCAACTTAAAGTTAGAAACACTCGTGCTACGTCTTAGGGTGTATGTGAAGGATATCCACACACCCACTCTCATTATCCTTCCTCCTCCTTCCCGAGCAGTACATCTGCAATGAAGTTGAATGAGGCACCAATTCAATGTGTATAGTTTACATCCCATGCTAATGCATGGCTATCAACTATTAGTGGTTTTCATGTCATGGTTTAAAATTTCAAAAAAAAAAATGGTTGTCTTTTCCCAATATGTAAAATGGAGTTTGAGCAATTGACTACATCAATCCCTTGTGGGATTTCAATACGCCATTGTTTCTATATTTGAGAATTAAGCCTTTATGAATAGCAAAGGAAGGGCTAGCATCTTGAACATTGCTTGATCATAACATATTTGTTAATTGCATGGTTTATATATATATTGCAAAGGAGGCATGAATTCTAATGACCTAGCTCCCATTTTGCTCTTAATCACATTGGCGAGGGGTCGGGAATGTGTCGTATTCCTTGGGTCAAATAGTCCTGGCCAAGAATATGGAGGCACTAGATTTTTTCTTCCATGTAGGATGGACATTAAAGGCACAAAAATGCAGTGCAATGTGGGATGGGTTACCTTGTGTGAATTACCCAAGTTACACAGGTTCTATTCTTATGAAACATGTGTGAGAAATTTTGAAATAGAAGATGGGTTAACCGTGGAATAGTCTCTCTAAATCAGGAGGGGCACAACTTATGCATCCCCTAACACAGTCTTAAATCCAACTCTAATAATAGACACCCCAATGCATACAAAATTATGGGTGTTACATGAATTGCATCCCATTAAACTAATAAACTAAAATATTCTTTTTTTTGTGATATAAATATTGTTAATAGTTTTCAACAAATGTATTACTCACTTCCATCATATTGTATATTTAGCCAATAGGCTATTATGTGGGGGAACCCCATCGCGATCTCCTCCATTCTAATGTCGGCGTTTCCTTTCTTGCTTTTCGAGACATTCTCGCTCAATCAGCACATTCCCCAAAACAACAATCACACACATTTCTTCTGCATGGATTTTGTTGCTAAGTAAGCATTGCACCTCATTGGTGCAAGTGCTAGTCTAATTATATTATAAAATTAATAATTAATATATTATTATTAATATAATATTATAATACTAAAGATAATAATATTTTAGCAATTTTAATATTAAAGAACTAAATATTATAAAAATAATAATAATAATATATAATACTAATATTAATATTATTAATTTTAACATCAAAATATACTAATTACAATAATATAATAATAATAATATATTATTAACATTATAGTTAATAACTATAATAAATAAGTATTAACTGGTTTATATCATAATAATAATAAATATATATATCATAATCCTAATTTACTATGATTAACATATCAATAATTAAAAAGATAGTTATTAATACATAATAGCAAGTTTGTCTTTGTCAGATAAAATAATAATTGCAGATTAGTGCAGTAAGTAGGTTATTATTGGCTACAAAAAGGGAACATAACCCACAATGAGCTGTAATAAGTTTCTACACCTTCTTCGCCTAAGAACATGTAAAGTCTTTATTCACACCTCTCACGGTGCAGTTTATTTATTTTTGTTAGTGGAGCAAATTAATATATTTTGACATTTCTACATATGAATGGACATATTTTATGGTTGAGATTTGTTATTAATCTACGATTTAATGTGGAGTTTTTGTGTACATAGAATCTTTTAGCTCATGTTGTGTTGTGACTATAGGAAATGCCTCTCAGCGTAAAAATATTAGATAACATCAGAACATTAGGGTTGGGAACATTACTTTCCTATTTTCCAACCATATTGTCCTCTTTGCTCATCAACTTTTTTTAATTGAAACGATGCTAAAAAATAGCAATCGCACCTTGGAGTACAATGGGTATGCTGAAGAGGAATGGAAGGTTAATTATGGAAAAAATTGGTCCATTTTTTGTAATACATGAGATCTAATGGTAGATCATTTAGCAATTATGCATTCACTTATAGGGATTGAAACACAACATAAACAAAACCTTTGGATTAGGAAGACAATAAGGCTTCATTATCAATAGACTAATGTTATGCTTGCAATAGGGAGAGAGGGAGAGATAGAGACGAAGAAATAGAGAGATGTAGAGGGAGAGGGAGAGGGAGAGGGAGAGGGAGATAGAGATATATATATCAATAGTGAGATAGAGTGATAGGGAGATAGAGATATGAGATATAGAGAGAGGGGGAGAGGAAGAGAGAGATAAAGAGACAGATAGAGAGATAGACAAATAAATAGATGTAGGATAGAATGATAGATAGGGGGATAAGGAGGGAGCGAGGGAGGGAGAGATGGTGAGAGATAGAGAGAGGGAAGGAGAGAAAGGGAGATAGGTAAAGGGAGAGAGAGAAAAGAGAGGGAGAGAGAGAGATAGATAGGTAGAGGAGGGAGAAAGAAGAGGGGGGGAGATAAAGTTCAAGGTATAATTATTCTACATAATTAAATTTTTTATTGAAAAAATATAATTATAAATTGAACTAATTCTAATAGCCTTTACTTACTATTGTAATTTCAAAAAATAGATAAATAATTAAAATAATTTCAAATTTAAATCTAATTTAAAAACCAAAACAAAGTAAAATATTATGTTCATATATTTCATGATATTATAAAATTGTATATTTAAATTAAGTATATCATATGTTTAATATATTTATAGTAGAATATTTATATACTTATTATACAATTACATTAATTTTATAAATAAAATATACAAACATTTATGCTTCTTATTATATAGTATTTAAAATAATTTAAATAATTTAATATATTTTAATAAATTATTACATTGTAAAATTATATATTGAGTATTTATATACTTATTTTTCAATTATGTTTATTCTACAAATATAATATATAATATATAATATATTTAGATTTATTAGTATATAATATTTAATAAAATATAAATTAGTAAATATATTTTGAAAATTATTATATTATAAAATTATATATTTAATATTTATGTATATTTATTATTTAATAATATATTTATTTATAATGATACAATTTATATCATATCAAATTATATATATAATAATAAATGTAATTATATTGTATATAATATAATTTATACTTTTTAGTAATATATTATATAAAAAATAATATATAATAGTAATTCAATTATATTAGATTGAAAAAAATAAAAACTTGGAAAATTAATATTTCCATCAAACCAATTGAAATATGTCATCAATGCCCAATAGACAGGAGAGCATTAAGCTTGTTTGTTTCCTTCTGGAATAGAACCCTTATGGTTGAAAATTCTAACCCTCTTGTACACCAATATCCTAAAGGAAGTCCTCGAGTAAGGAAAGAAAACCTCCTAAAAAGGACATGTCTTCTAGGATTGTTATTTTCCTTACCACTGGCAAAAGTAAGAAAAAATTATGCAGAATCTTGCCAACCAACATATTAAAATTCATCAAATTAATTAAAAAATGAAAATAAATGTTGACTAATTCATGTAGTAATTGACAAATTAGTTGTGTGAGCTCTAAGACAAATAGAAAAGGCAAGAAAATAGTAGTGCTAAAGAGTGTCATGTTGACATTTTCTATAAGTTACCAAAATCTGATTGCAAAAGCAACATCATGGTGATAATTACTAGGTGTCTAAGATGTTTACCTAAAGTTGGAAGTTTGTTGGAAGAGGCTTAGGCATTCTATAAAAACTTTGTGATATTTTTTAATGCATCATTTTTGGTAGTGTAATAGGGTGGCATATCAATTGGCTAACTTAGGCATTGAATTGAAGCCTTTGAAAGCTATAAATATAATCGCTTGGAGGACTAGGAGGGAACAAAGCTTTAAGTCCCCTTTTATTCCTTGAATTGTGTTGGTAATTCCACTTAGAATATTCAAAGCTCTTTCTCTTTTGTTTAATTTCTAGCATAGGTGCCAATTAGCAAAGGTGGCAATCTCATTATATGGGCAAATGTGAATCCACCACATAAAGTACACAAAAGGCTTTATATCGCTGCACGATGGAGTTATTTCCACATCTTTTTTTAAATTATTTTCAGTTCTGCTAGGTGTTGTTGGGTGCCAGTCTATGTTCTAAGTGGCACTCAAATTGACAACTGAGTTTGGAGGGATAGCTAAGTGATGGATGAAGGAGAGGGGAGACAACATAAAATTAGAACTGTTCAATCATGCCTTAAGTCTCTTATCACAGGTTGAAGATAGTTGTCATTTACTTAAATACAAATATTTTAAGGATGATGAGATTGATCATTTGGGCCAAGGCTTTATAAAACAATGGGAAATTCATTTCAAGGATGACTATTTATGTTGATTTTGTTGCAAGCTGAAAGACTTGGTGGTCAAAGGAGCTACCAAGAAGTAGATGATTGAGAACTATAATAGCTAAAAAAATCCTCCTAATTTCTCTGCTAACCAACATTATTATTGAGCTTATTATGTTTTGGAAAACAACCATTGGATTGTAATACCCATGTTTATTGTAGTATCATGATGTAAAAAATATCACAACCATTTTCAAGTGAGCAAACATAAGAAATCTAATTTTTGTGTTCCATCTAGAACATTGATGGTGATACATTACTATTGATTTTACCATATTTCACTATTGAGAAGGATGTGAATAATCATGCATGTCTACTAGGGCATTGGTGACTATAATATATGAAAAAGTTCCTTTATCCTTTATGCTACAATGAACATCCATACTATTCCAAAGCTTCAATTTTGGCATGGGTAGGAAGGATGCTAGCAAAGGTTAGAAAATTTGAATTTAAACCTAACAATTGTATTTGCTTCGAGATTTCTAAAGTCTTTTAAAAAAATCCATTTTGTGTATATCTTGCAATCCATTGCAGTCCACAAGACCACGTCTCTTTGAGGCATCTCGTCAAACACCAGGGCAATTGCAACTACTAACAAAAAATCCTCTATTATTTTATGCTTTGATGGATGTTCATGTGTTGTTCCAAAGTCCCTATTTTTGCACAGGTAGAGAATGTGTAGTATATATTATATATAATTTAATTTGTATTATACATAGTATATATTATCTATTACATTATATTTATATGTTTGTTTAATTTGTATTAGATAAAAAATAGAAAGGATAGACAATGGCGAGGAGAAAATAAAAGAGTAAATAATTGATCCCTAAAAGCTACATTAATATTATAGTAGTGCTAAGTGAAGCTATATCATTAGCATCTTTATTCTAAACTTCCAAGCAAAACTATCTAGATAACTTGTTTTGTGCCACCAATAGTATTTTGTAGCTTCTTGGAATTTATCAAAAATGTCTAGATTGCTAGGAATTAATGATCATTGGAATCTATGTTAGTATTTAATGTATGATAAATGGGAGCTGAAATTACCTATAGTTCCAAATATGCCACTCTTATGCTAACAAACCAATCATTGAACAATTGTAAATTATTAAAAAAATAGCATTAAGTATCATTCACCTTATTCAATTATTTAGTCCTATCTAAATACTGACAAAATATTCACTTCCTACCTAACTATTGACATAAAACTCTAGAACACTCACACATTATTGCTAATAAAGAGACATTGCAATGTATTAGCATAAAAAATAATTTGCATAAAAAAATGTCAAAAACCCTCATTTTGTCATTGTCTTCTTTGTGATTTCATGCCTTCAACTCTTTAAAAACATCACATTTATTCATCAACAATTTGTTAAAAACTTAAAAGCAATAAAATATTAAAAAATGGCATGTACAATGAAGGTCCCTAAGGCCTTGAAGGCCTTAATTTGGGCTTGGTAGCAGAGGCTCCAGCCTTTGAATACCACCCCCTATCACAATAGAGAATGCACCATAAGTGTTACCTCTTGACCCCACTAGATGTTGTTGACCCAACTCCCACATTCGGATTTAAAAAAAAAAAATGTTTTGGGCTGCTTAGTGCTTTGGACAGAAAAGCAACCCTTTTTCCCTATTTATATGAATATTTCAGCATTTTTTAGTTTCATGAATTTTCCCTAAGTAGAACTCCCTCTATGACTTTGCTTTATTGAGTCAATCCTGATTTCCAATAATGTTACCGTGATCAAAATAGACTCATGTGTTCTCTAAATCCATTCGTTGTGCTTATCTTTCATTATTTAAGTTTATTTTAAAAAAAATTACATGTTTTCTTAATCTACCAATTTTTTGCCAAGTAGGAGGCAAAATTTAGGCTTGCCAAATTTTTGCCAAGTCCAAGTTTTTGAACAATGGATATACAGATGGATTGGGATAATAACTACCCCCAACATATCTATAATACCTTGAATGCCTATATCTGCTTGTCCATTCATCCAATGGAGTCACATAGCCTCTAAAATAGAAAGCTTCTTGGAAAAAATTTGAGATGGTTAGTCTCATAGATAAATCATTGACCCACATCAACTAGATCGGGCATGAGGTTCAATGATGGGGCTTGGCCTTAGATGTTGTTCATCCTTGCGCGGAGAGTGAAGATTACAGAAATCCATCGCTACATCGTCTCTGCAAAGCGGACAGGTGGACTGCCCATGCAACCACACGCCAATGCATGGAATATGAAACGCATGCCTACATCTGGGCAGAATTCTGATCGCCTCCCCGTCGCTGAATTCTGCTAAACAAACCGAGCATTCGGTGCCCGAATCCGCGTCCTTGCTGTTATATGGGCGAACGGGTATTCGGGCAATGATGGATGGGTCGAGACCCGTCTTGGAATTCAGGCCCTCATCGGTTGAGCGAATCCTAGATCGCCTGCTATTTCTTCTGTTCACAAGTCGATCTAGAGCAATACTTGAGCACAATCTCGTAATAGCCGATGACTAGAAATATGCTGCCCAGTGCTCCTATGATAAAGACGACTGGAGGACTGGCGGCAAAGGGCTTTAGCGGCTGGGGGGGCCTGGAACTGGAATGTCCACCACGGGCAGGTTCAGAAATATGGGATTGGGGGTAGAGTAATTCTGCGGAGTCATGGGGAAGAGATTACCTGATGTTGTGATTTTGGCTTCTATAGCTTTCCCATTACAGACGTCGTTGCGATTTTGTTGGGAGCTCTGCTTGATCGTCGAAGATAGGATGAGATTTAGAATATTTATCGAATCAGAGCTTCAGTTTATTTGCATGCAAAAGTTAGACTAGTTCAAAGTTTCCATTGCGTGAGTAGGACATCTCTTTGGCTGCTTTTGATGCGGATACAACCAGTACCGTGAAAAGTTCTCTCACCGTTAATGATAACCATTGTACGACCAACTTAATTTTGTATTTATTAATAAAAACTAATAATAACCTCGATATATATCTTTTTTTTTTTTTTTCAATAAATTTATTTATATTTAATTTATTTTAATAATGTAAAATTAATAATAATGATATATTATATTAATAATGTTATAGTATAGTTATATTTATTTGTTTGTTTAATAATATATTTAATTATTATTATATAATCTGATTATATTATAAAATTAATAATTAATATATTATTATCAATATAGTATTATAATACTAGCGATAATAATATTTTAGTAATTTTAATATTAAAGAATTAATATTATAATAATTATAATAAATATATATAATACTAGTATTAATATTACTAATTTTAACTTCAAAATATATTAATTACAATATATAATAATAATATATTATTCTTTATAGTTAATAACTATAATAAATAAGTATTAATTGGTCTATATCATAATAATAATAAATATATATCATAATCCTAATTTACTATGATTAACATTTTAATAATTAAAAAAGTATTTTTTAATACATAATAACAAGTTCGTCTATTGTTAGATAAAATAAAAAATAATAATGGTGGATTAGTGCAGTAAGTAGGTTGTTATTTGCTACAAAAAGGGAACATATCCCGTAATGAGACGTAATAATTTTTTTGCACCTTCTTCACTTGAGAAAACATAGTGTCTTTATTTGCACCACTCACGGTGCAGTTTATTTATTTTTGTTGGTGAAGGACTAGACATATTTTATGATTGAGATTTGTTATTAGTATGTCATTTAATGTGGAGTTTTTGTGTACATGGAATCTTTTAGCTCATGCTAAGTTATGACTGTAGGAAACATCTCTTAGCATAAAAATATCATATAACATTGGAACATTAAGGTTGGGACCATTACTTGCCTATTTTCCAACCATATTGTCCTCTTTGCTTGTCCACTTTTTTTAATTGAAACAATGCTAAAAAAACTAGCAACTGAGGTCTTGGTGTGCAATGGGTACATTGAAGAGGTGTGGAAGGTTAATTATGGAAAAAATTGGTCCATTTCATGCATACATTTGTGTAATACGTGAGATCTAATGGTAGATCATTTAGCAATTATGTATTGACTTACAAGGATTGAAACACAAATGAAACAAAACCTTTGAATTAGGAAGATAATTAGGTTCCATTATCAATAGGCTAATGTTATGCTTGCAATAGGGAGAGAGGGAGAGATAGAGATGAAGAAATAAAGAGATATAGAAGAAGAGGGAGAGGGAGATATTGATAGTGAGATCTAGAGTGATAGAGAGATAGAGATATATAGAGAGGGGGGAGAGGAAGAGAGAGAGATAAAGAGACAAATAGAGAGAAAAATAGAGGTAGGATAAAAGATAGATAGGGGGATAAGGAGGGAGTGAGGGAGGGAGAGATAGAGAGAGGGAAGGAGAGAAAGGGAGATAGGTAGAGGGAGAGAGAGAGAGAGAAGAGAGGGAGAGAGGGAGAGAGATAGGTAGAGGAGGGAGAGAGAAGAGGGGGGAGATACAAGTTCAAGGTATAATTATTCTACATAATTAATTATTTTATTAAAAAAATATTATTATAAATTGAACTACTTCTAATATATCCTTTAATTACTATTGTAGTTTCATAAAATAGGAAAATAATTAAAATAATTTCAAATTTAAATCTAAATTAAAAATTAAAAAAGTAGAATATTACGTTTATATATTTTTATTAGAATATGATATTATAAAATTATATATTTAAATTAAATATATCATATATTTATGTAATGTCATAAAATTGAATCCCATGACAATTTCACATTTGCGTATTTGACCCTTGCATTTATGGTGCCTAGCCACATTTATGACAAGAATCTTATGGGTTAGAATATCATAATTTCAACTTCATAAGGACCAATGATGAAGTGACAACAGTTTGCCACCTCATTTCTCACAAAACAATGAGTTGGATGCTTGTGCAACATGTTAACATCCTTATACTTATGAAAGTTCAAATGAGGAATCTTAGAATCTTTGACCCATGACATGTGTCCTTGTGGTCTATTCCCAAGAGTAATGACTCTTCCTACCCATGTAGTTGAACAAAACCTTTCTTTTTGATTTCATTCTCATTCATTCTATTACTCTCTCACTCAAATGTGCTTGTCTTTCTCTTCATCTTGTTTCTATGATGAAGCTATGTCAAATTGAGGCCTCTCCAACAGTTAAAGTTCTCTTACAAGTGCTCAACGGTGTGTCCATCAAGCCAAGAGAGAGCCACAAAATATTGGTAACACTCTCTTGATTCTTTTCTGATCGCTATCATATTATCTATTATGTCCTATCTTGTGGTATGGAATTTCCTCCTGAGTGGGGTTTGCTTTTATCACTTTGTGTCTTATCTTGTGATACGAGTTCTCCTCCTGAATGGGGTTTTATTTTATCAATTTGTGTATAGTTTGCTTTATATCTATTATTCTCTCTATCTACCTAGTGGTTCATGGAGGTGGGAACACCAAAATAGGGGTTTGACTACAACAAGCCTTGAAACCTCCCCAACATTTTTCCTCATTTGTCTCGTGTGGAGGTTGATCATGCCGAGATTGGAGGAAGGCTTCAATGAATAGGGACCTCTGTAAGTTGGTCCTCTACCTTGTCTTTTATTAGCATTTCCTACTTTTTGTTAACTCAATAGATTAAACAAATCTCAAATTTTAATCAATTAGAAGACCCTTTGTAATTCTATTCAAAGTTCAGCGCTTTGTCAATATAGGATGCTAGTGTGCCTCTAGGACTTCAGCGCATTGGCCTAGCATCCCGCTCTTGCACTAGCATCATTTGGAAGAGAGCTTCTCTCTTTGTGACAAGAATATCAGTGATCTATTCTTTCAGTTCCTGAAGCTGTCTATCTGTTTCTATTTTTGATATTTTATCTTCAGTCCTTTCTTTACAATTTCTTCATCCCTCTTTTGAATCCACTAACTAAACTGAGGTATTTTAGAGCAGTTCATTCCCTGGGACTCTCTTGGTAAGCAAGAGACTCATGAGTAGTGAATCCCCCTTCTCTACATTTTTGGCGAGCCCAACATAAACCATGTCAGATATTTTTTATGTAATTTTTAATATCTATGATAATGATTTTTCTAAGGAGTATTTCGATATGCTAGATGATGCCCTAGATGATTTCATAAAGGCATCTTCTCCTATCTATAGATCTCCCAAACAAACATATTCATCACAACCATATACTTCCTCTTCTCGAGTTGAGAAGTCAGTGAATGTGGTGGTAGTTTCTATGGCTTCTAAAAACCCTAAGAGACCCATCATTTTCTTGACTTCGACTAGCCCTTCTCCTAAGAGGATTCATTCTATTTATGGAGTTCCAGTCTCTAATGGTTTGTCAGACCTTTATATGAGATTTTTTAAAGCTACATATTCTTTTAATGTCAGAGGGTATACATATTTATCACAAAGAAATCAACAAAATTTGGATCAATTTACTTCTCAACCTACTTCACTTTGTACTTCTCTACCACCTTTGCAATTAAGTCTTCCTTCAACACCTAAACCCATGATTAAAGCACTTGATGATTACAATCTTTTCGAGCAACTTTGTGTTACCCTGACCAAGATTTCACAATAGGATTTACTTTAGTCGGCTCTAGTTTATCAAGGTATGCTTTAGGAATCCTTGCAAAAGATGCTCTCGCTTGCCTCTGCTAACCCATTGGATGTTGTAATGTTGTAAAATTCCACTCTAGGGGCAATTTCACATTTATGATTTAGCCTTGCATTTATTACACCT